>JAGDYQ010000160.1:882017-904517 GCA_021962125.1 Bulinus truncatus | reverse complement strand
ATTAGGGTACATAGTACCAGAAAGTGTCGGCCGTTGTCAAGGTTGCTGGGTTAAGTGAAAACAAAGGATTGAAAAAAGAGCTACCATTACGGCTCTGTCTATAAGAGCCACATTTGAAGATGTTTGATTATGTCATCATTCAAGTCAGATCAGACTATGATGTCATTACTAAAGACAGACTATGATGACATTACGAAAGACAGACTATGATGTCATTACTAAAGACAGATTATGATGCCATAATTCAAGACCTTCTTCCTAGATTTTATAATAACAAAAGACTGAATATAATGCCATAATCAAGACATTATTTATATGAATTTCACATTCAAGACAATATCTAAAACGACATCTTCAAAACAATGCACAATTCAGGATTGACTATCGAAGTTCGACGGGTTTTGAGCAATTCCTTATGAGCCAGTTTTTTAGTTTTTCTTTTTACACTTTCTTTCACTAAATTTCGATACATTGACCATATTGACCGTATTGACCATATTGACCGTATTGACCATATTGACCATATTGACCATATTGACCGTATTGACCATATTGACCGTATTGACCGTATTGACCACATTGACCACATTGACCGTATTGACCGTATTGACCATATTGACCGTATTGACCACATTGACCATATTGACCGTATTGACCATATTGACCGTATTGACCACATTGACCATATTGTGAATTCTTGAATTCTTTCGAGATAGACATGATACCACCATTGATAAGACGTTATCTTTCGAGATAGACATGATACCACCATTGATAAGACGTTATCTTTCGAGATAGACATGAAACCAAACCACCATTGATAAGACGTTATCTTTCGAGATAGACATGATACCACCATTGATAAGACGTTATCTTTCGAGATAGACATGATACCACCATTGATAAGACGTTATCTTTCGAGATAGACATGATACCACCATTGATAAGACGTTACCTTCGAGATGACATGATACCACCATTGATAAGACGTTATCTTTCGAGATAGACATAATATCACCATTGATAGGACGTTATCTTTCGAGTTAGACATAATACCACCATTGATAGGACGTTATCTTTCGAAATATGTATGATACCACCATTGATAGGACGTTATATTTCGAGAAAGACTTTGCTACAGACACTAAATAAGGGGGGGGCGGATGGTCGCATAGTAAAGCGCTCGACTGTCTCTGGTCATCTTCGGTGAGGACCAATGGATATTTCAGTTCTTGGTTAATTTCCCCGCTATATCTCCCATGGTTCCTCCATGGCCATTGCACTATCGGCTATGGTGGGGGGGGGGGAGGGGCATTGCACTATCGGCTATGCTGGGGATGAAAGAAGGGCACCATAAAATCTTTCCCTTTAGCGGTTTACAGAATCTAATATGTTTCATTTCATCCGTACAAGAGACTTCACACACCCAGACTAAACATGGTGTCTTTAGTCACAATGACTATGGCGTCATTAGAATTGACAATAAAAAAAACACGTCAGTCATCAACAAGCGTCATCCGACTTTTTGACCTTTTGGCAGAAGTGAACATCCATCTTCCGTTATGACGTCTGACAAATGAGCGAGCCAACCGTCATTGTCAGAATACAACACAGCGTCCAAAATAACAACCAGCGACCTCTTACAAGAGATAAAATTCTACAACCAGCGACCTTTCACAAGAGATATAATATAATTCTACAACAAAGCAAAAATAAAAACAATATGTAAGTTGACATATGACCAGACCCAATTCTATAATTTTGTTCCAGAAGACAAATCATGCATATTTTCTAAACCCATATCTCCAACAGAATAAAACCCAAAATAAAAAAAGATAAAAAAATTAAGAAATAACTATAATACAAACATGAAATCATCTGTCTATGACATTCTATTTAACCGCGAACACACACACATTTACACACAAACAAACCTTGACAGAAAATCTACATTTACTCCCCCTTTCTCCTCTAAACATATTCAATCTGTTAGGCCAGTTATGTCCACATATTATATTCTCATATTTCAATATCAACGCACCCCCTCCCTATCCCCCACCTTCTGCTTTGTCGTTTGTCCCCCCCCCCCCGCCCCCCTCCCCACACACACACACAACATACACAGACGCTACCGCGGACCTCATTCCCGCCATAGGAGAGGATCATTGGCCAGGCCAGATGAAAATATTCTTTTGTTGTGTCCATTTGGGAGATGCCCGTCGGTTGACGGCTGAATTCCTCCTCTGCTGACCACACAAATGGCCGAGTGAAATATGGGCCCAGGATAAAGTTACAGTAATGAAGGAATCCCTCACTTTACTACCTCTCAGTCTATCTAAGTCTCTCCCCCTCCCACCCTCTCTCTCTATATCTATCTATCTATCTATCTATCTATCTATCTATCTATCTATCTATCTATCTATCTATATATATATCTCTCTCTCCCTCTTTCTCTCTATCTCTCTTTGTGTTTCTCTCTTTGTTATAACCCTAAAACCCTAGTGGTACTGGATGATGCCTACAACTATGGTGCTATACATTGTCACTAGACCAGTGCCAGGATGGAATCTGTCCCTAGATGTCGTTCTGAACAAAAGAAACTTGTTCTATGTGCGTTTGAAAGAGTGTAGCTGTTCTGGGTTTATGTATTGTTTTTTTGTTTATTTTGTTAACTGGTGTTGCCCCAGATTCAGATTCTCTGTCCCAATTAGTTGACTCTTTTTACAATTGTAAGTACCCAGTATATGTGCCCAATAAATTGACTCTTTACAATGTTTAGTACCCAGTATGTGTGTCCAATAAATTGACTTCTTTTACAATGTTTAGTACCTAGTATGTGTGTCCAATAAATTGACTCTTTTACAATGTTTAGTACCCAGTATATGTGTCCAATAAATTGACTCGTTTACAATGTTTAAATACCCAGTATGATTTGTCCAATAAATTGACTCATTTACAATGTTTAGTACCAGTTATGTGTCCAATAAATTATTGACTCTTTTACAATGTTTAGTACCCAGTATATGTGTCAAATAAATTGAGTCTTTTACAATGTTTAGTAACAAGTATATGTGTCCAATAAATTGACTCTTTTACAATGTTTAGTACCAAGTATATTTGTCCAATAAATTGTGTCTTTTTACACTGTTTAGTACCAAGTATATTGCCCAAATGGTCAGAACATTGATTGGTATTCAAGATCTCTGGCTGAAATAGAAACTTATAATTGAATTTTTTTTTTGTTTCAAATACACTTATATTAAAATATTACAAAGTTAAAATAATACTTTCTAGGACCAGACAGATATGTATAGTGTTTATGACATCCAGGTATGTACAGGCCCGTAGCCAGAGGGGGGGGGGCTAGGGGGGGCTGAGCATGACCTGAGCCCCCCCGTGCATGATTTGAGTTTTTTGACAAAATTTTAATAATAACGGCTATAAAACATCAATCATTTTGTTTAATAAATCAATAATAATAAAAACTAAAAAGTTTATATTTTGGCAATCATTCAGGCTATTTATATATACTTACATATATAGCTTATATAATTTTTGGGCATAAAAGATTGAATCTTATTGAAGTTCACTTCTGGGTATTTTGGGCAGCATTGGCATTTGGTGCTTCAACAGCACTAACACGAATGCTCACACCATATCGCAGATCAATGTTACAAAAGCGTTTAAGCAATCTTTTCCTGCTTGCATTTGAAAAAGATTTAACAGACAATCTGAATGCTGAAGCATTTTTAGGTAAATTCAGGCCTGTAGACAGGTCAAAGTAAGCAGGGAGCACCAAAACCCGGCAAGGGGGCACCTTTACTTTTTCTTTATTTTCTCCTCTTTTTCTTCTATTTTTAAGTGTGGGGGGCACTCCACACCTAGCGGGGGGGCACGGCCCTCCAGTGCCCCCCTTGGCTACGGGGCTGGCTAAACCACGAAGTTTGCACATTTGAAACGTATAATAATATAAGTTCGCAATCAGTGCCGACGAGTGGGGGGGGCAGGGGGGCCAATGCCCAGGGGCCCGGCGAGTTTCAGGGACCCGGACTGAGCTGGCCAATCAACTTTTTAAAATATTAATATCAGCCCAGGGGCCCGAAATTTCTGTCGATGGGCCTGTTCGCAACCTTGTAATAGTTTTATATATTGATATCTTCTGAGGACAACTAGCAACTTAAATAAGTTAATAAAATAACATTGGCTTCTGACTTCATTTTTATACATATGTATAATAAAATAATAAAGTACAAACTCCGTGATTTCTGAGTGATGTTATTTAATTTGCAAATTTACTTTTTAGCAGAATTAATTTTATTTTAAATTGAATAATTGCGACTATTGTTGTTGATAGATCTGTTCTTTGTTTTCAGTATTTTATAAGAAATATCACACAAATAGCTAAACTTTATTCATGCATCTTTGTCGTTCTTCCCGGGTTGTACGTTAAACAAACAGTATAATAATATAAATCAGGTATCTATTATGTAACAATTGTGTAGCAGAACTATTTGTCAATGTATTTTAACAGGAATCAGAAATTGCTCAGCCTCAATAAATTTTTATCATTAAAACTCTTTACTATTTAAATTATTTTTAACAAAACTGCAACATGCCATGTATTATTGAAACGTAGTTAAAATTATATATTTCTAATTAATAGCTAAACAATCGGTACTAAAATGCACCATTCCAGATATGGAACTGCAAAAAGCTTCTTGGGGAGGGGACTCACTGAGATCCCCTCCCCAAAACCCTCCTCTCCGTTCGCAAGCTTTCGGCGCTTCGCGCCTCCATTTTCGCCCCCCCCCCCGAACATTTCTTCTACCCCACCAGGGGCGGATTTAGGGGGAGGGGCCGGGGGCCATGCCCCTCCCCCCGTTATCGCAAGTTTAGGTAATACATCATTAAATTATCAAAATATTTTTTGTTCTAAGACCAATTTTCCACAAAGAAAGTAGTTTCCCCTCCCCCCCCGGGGGTCAATGTTTTGCCCCCCCCCCCGGTCAAAGTTGTCTAGTCCGTCCCGATCATTTCTTCGGCACCCCCCCCCCCGAAAATGTCTTCGGCCCCCCCAATCCAATATTCCTGGCTACGGGCTTGGGTATGTATAGTGTTTATGACATCCAGGTATGTATAGTGTTTATGGCATCCAGGTATGTATAGTGTTTATGACATCCAGGTATGTATAGTGTTTATGACATCCAGGTATGTATAGTGTTTATGGCATCCAGGTATGTATAGTGTTTATGACATCCAGGTATGTATAGTGTTTATGACGTCTTTAAAAATAGACGCAGGCGACAACCTCTGTTTTTTTTTTAGATTAATTTATTTTGCACACACGACATTTTAGACATATTATTTTCAAGTTATATATTGTTCAATGGAGTGGGAAAACTTGCTTAGTTCAGCATGTTATTTGTTGTATAGCATCAAAATGTCAAGGGTAAATTGATGCACCTAAAAGCTGTATTTTATTTTATTTTTGTTTTGTTTTAGTTGTTTCTCTTGTCTTCTTCTACTTAACCTCTTGTCTTCTTCTACTTAATCTCTAGTCTTCTTCTACTTAACCTCTTGTCTTCTTCTACTGAACGTCTAGTCTTCTTCTACTTAACCTCTAGTCTTCTTCTACTTAATCTCTTGTCTTCTTCTACTTAACCTCCTGTCTTCTTCTACTTAATCTCTTGTCTTCTTCTACTTAATCTCTAGTCTTCTTCTACTTAACCTCTTGTCTTCTTCTACTTAACCTCTAGTCTTCTTCTACTTAATCTCTTGTCTTCTTCCACTTAATCTCTAGTCTTCTTCTACTTAACCTCTAGTCTTCTTCTACTTAATCTCTTGTCTTCTTCTACTTAACCTCTAGTCTTCTTCTACTTAACCTCTTGTCTTCTTCTACTTAACCTCTAGTCTTCTTCTACTTAATCTCTTGTCTTCTTCCACTTAATCTCTAGTCTTCTTCTATTACTAGTAAATCAAGTACATAAACTGTAGCAAAGAAATATACATGTATTAAAGAGTTAATAACCACACTAACATATTCATGTCTTGTTGTCTACTAGCTAGTGTAAGTAAGTAATGTTCACTTAACCCTAACGGGCCATAGGGGCAGATGAAGTGTAGAACTCATCTGTTTCTATAACCTCGGCATATGATGGAGTCGTGTGGTTAGCACAACGCCCAGCCGCCTTTACTTCCCCCAACATAAAGTCAGGTGACCCATGTAAAACTGGATGAAGTGCAAGTTTATTTTTAGACTAACCAATCCGATTTATGCTCCTCCAAATGTATTTCATGAAGTTTTGTCGTCTAAGCCTAGATGCTAGACAAAAACTAAATAGTGTTGATTTTTTTTTAGTGTGCGTATTGTCACTTTTGTCTGAAATGGCGGTTATGCTAATTATTATTGCTAAAATATGTGTAAAAAAAAAAAGTAAAGTTCCCCTTATCCCAAATGGGCCATCGGGGCAGGTGAAGTGTAAAATTCATATGTTTATATAACCTTGGCATATGAAAGGATTGTGTGGTTAGCACAACGCCTAGCCAGCTTTACTTCCCCCAACTTAAAGTCAGGTACCCATTTAAAGCTGGGTGGACTTGTGGGACGACTTTGAAACAAATTTCACCTGGGAAAATTCCAGTGGTTCGCACCGATGATCAAACCCAGGACTCTCAGGTCGACAGTGAAGTATCTACACTACTCGGCCACCCGTCCCACTAAAATATGTGTAAATATTCTTTTAATTACCCACACTGGGGTGAACTACTCTGCTGTATTTAAAAAAGTGATAGAGGAATTTAGAGACATTTCAGAGGCAACAAATTGCACTAGAAAAATTAACCAATGTATTATATAATATAAAATAGCGATTTGGGCGCTGCGTTAAATCGAAAGTAAAGAATTAATACAACAGTATTCCAGTTTAAAATACAATTATGGAAAAAAAAATCGGATCTGCCCGAAACCAACAAATAACCTCGCCTGCCGATCAAGCTTAAGGGGATGTAACTCTATGCAAATGTTTTGCAGGGTACAGCTAGTAAGCTTATAATGTTTATCTTTATTTATAAATGAATTCAATTCAACAGATTAAATACTAGAAATACAAATTATCTTTTTGATACAAGTATTAAATACAACAAGTGAAAACCTAGAGACTACATGTCATGTTTATTGATAAATGCATTAAATCCAACAGATTTAATGGTTTAAAACTAGAAGCTACAGAATTATGCAAATACATATGAGAAATAGCCCCCCCCCCCCCCATAACATACACACAAAATACCCACAATCCTACATGGCATCACCTAACGACCTATAAAATTCATGTTCAACTAAATAAAAGACAACCCCCCTTTCCCACCCACCCCCCTTCCCACACACACACAATACCCACAATCCTACATGGCATCACCTAACGACCTATAAAATTCATGTTCAACTAAATAAAAGACACACACACACCCTTTTCCACCCCCTTCAAAACTTGCCACACTCTCTGCCCGGGTGACACAACAACTCGGACTTTATGGTGTAATATTGTCCGGCAAAAATCAACTGACCCCATCAGTGTTTGACCGCCGGGCTGTGGACGGACAAATTTAATCACTTCCGACCAGGGGGTTCACAGAAAGCCTACAACGTTGATGAAAGGAAATTGCGCCAAGCGGGAGGTAACTACGGAATCAACAAAGGGGAGACCATTTTCACCTCTTTTATTTTTTTTTTTGAAACCAAACGGCGAAATGTGAAAATAAATTGCGAAAAGATTTCCAAATAAAAGAAGTATTCTTGTTGCAATTTAAAAAAAAAAATATATATATATAACGATGTTTTTAAATAACATTTGCGAAATACTTCTAGTGTAAATCATTTTTAAACTTATTAAATAGCATACTATTTCCAGCAGATGATTTAGTATTTGAGCATTATCTGTTTGTATTATGTCATCATTTGCAAGACAATATATCTTCACTTCTTCAATAGACTAGATGCAGTTATGATTTACTCCAAGAGAATATCTACAACGATATACTTGAATGAAAGCGTTTGTTCACATAAGTAACAAGAAATATTCAGTTCAAAATATTCACTGCGGTGGGGGGGGGTTTGATAAGAAGTAAATATTCATCATGTGAAGTCAATAACGGTCACTTTTGGTCTACATGAGGTCAATGTGGGGGGAGGAGGGGTTTCTAGTGATAATTATATCTTCTCATCTCTTGGTCAATATATGGAAGGCGGTGGGTACTAAAAAATAAATGTTTGTGTGCATTATGTCTACATCAGTATCAGAACCCAGAAAGTGAACATCCAGCAGAGTTTGGTCCGTTGCAGCGTAGCTGGCCAGTTCCTGGACACATCCGCAGAAGCTGGTCAGTTCAAATAGAGGCTCAGCTTCGGTCCAGCCGTAAATAACTTCTATAATTGTTTCATAACGAGATAACTTGATTTGTTGGCTACTCTATTGGGATTGGCCCGGGGGGTCGGTCAAGTGTTTGTTGCTTATAAAAAAAAATTTGACAGGGGTTTAGTCTTGCTATTAAATTTCGGTCTTTTTCATTTATGCGTTTATTGACCTATTAGTAAGTGGTCAAAAGTTTGAAACTTCAAGAATCAAAGTCGTGAATAAAGGATAAACCAGTGGCTGTAGTTTCTTTAACTGCAACCAACATCTGGAATATGGACAGCTTTCTATGCAGTGGCGTAACAAGGTGGTTACGGATTGGGGGGGAAGCCCCGGGCTACACTTTGCCAACAGCAATGGGGGTGGCATTTTCACCACTTGAGTACTTTTCGAATCGTGATTTGGGGCGGCGTTAATAAGACTGCACCCAGGGCGCCCATTGCGTTAGTTACGCCATATAGCACGCCCCTATGGGATTGGCCTATAAGAGATGTAGCCTACAATTAAAAGTCATATTTATTTCTGGTACTAACTTACTGTAACTTTTTTATTTTTAAATGTGAAAAAGTTGAAGGGTTACTGTTTGGATTTATAAAATGTATGGTCGTGTCTCTAAGGTATGCATATTTCTAAAAATCAAGTGACATGGAATCGCAGACGGAGAGGATTATTTCGTACTGACTATTTGGAAGACACCGAGACCATCCCAGGAATAAAATAAAGAACACTTGTTCTTGAAGATTCCATCCCATTGGCCTGGCGGTTTGTTTAGGTTGTTGAACAAAAACGTGAACAAAATAAAACAACGAACAGAGGCTCCAAAGTGTTGGGCGACTATTTGAAGAGTGTTGCTTTCAAAATTGAACTAGTGACTAATTGCAACTGTATACAAATTGTTTATTATTATTACTAGCCCGAACCTGCAGATCCTTTTGCATAGAGTTATATCCCCTTAGACTTGATTTTTTTTCATGAGTCACAATATTTATACACTATTAATACTGTTAGTACTGCTTTCTTTTGATTTTAGCGTAGAACCCAAATCGCTATTATTTTATATAATTTTTTTAATTTATCCTTTTTTTTTTTGTCCTTAATGGGAGCGTCAAGAAATCCATATAGGTTTTTAAGTAGGTCAAGAATCGCTTTACACTTTTTGGAGAACCACTGGGCATTGGATATATATATATATATATATATTCATCTGACAGGCCTCATTAATGGCCCATTGGACATCTCGGTAATCTCATTCGCATTTTAAAGATTAGGATTAACCTCATCATCATCATCATTTTCATAATCGTCGTGAGCCACATTTGACCTGAAACACGTCTTGTTTTTTTTTTTACTGTCCCACCTACCCCCTCCCCCCACACATCAATCATTGTGTGTTTGTGCCTTCTCTCTCTCTCTACCTCTCTCTCTCTCTCTCTCTCTCTCTCTCCTCTCACCCCCCCCATCTCCCGAGGCTAGCCTTACCCTGATTTCCTTGTGGCCCTGTTGTAATGTCCGGTGTCTGATAGTAGAAAATACCTTATTTCCACACTCCACATTTCAGATGTTACATTACAATGTACTGTACCACAAAATATAAATTATTTTTCATTACTCCACATTTCAGATGTTCTGACTACAATGTACTGTACCACAAAATATTAATTATTTCCACTACTCCACATTTCAGATTGTTCTGATTACAATGTACTGCTACTTTAAAATATTAATTATGCAGAGAATGCGGATTTGTCAATTTAATAAATGTCTTTTGCCGCCATATTTGTGTTGGTGCGCTATTGTGTATTCAGGCATTTATGTGCAGCACTATTAATTAAAAAAAAAGAAAATAACATAAAGGCGGCATTTTTTTCAAAAGCATAAACAGAAGACTTGCTAAATAGCGATGCGTTTCTCTCTTTGATATAATACATTCATTCAAGTTCCATTAAGACATCAAAGTTAAACGTATGCTAGATTCTACAATGCTGGATTTTTATTATGTATTTCAATTGTCCTTTTTCAGTGATCGTTCTCAAGAAACAGTGGTCTGAAAAAAAAAAGTTTCACCACCTCACAAGTCGTAATGTTGACAAAAACCCTGCGGTCAGCATCTCGTGCCGGAATGAGTAGCCTTTTCGGTCGTCTTGGGCAACCTTAGATTTCGACCTCTTACTCAATTATTTATCACTGTTGTCTAGTTTTTTTTTTGGTCATTCAGAATGACGTTTGTGAAATGTTTAGTTTTTCTAAAGGCGTAGTATGGTGTGGGCCCACGTGGGGGGGATTGCTGTCTCTATACCGGGGTTGCTGGGGGGAGGGGAGGAAAGGGGAGGAGGGAGTGTTAGAATGCTAATCAAAATCCTACGGATGATGTCTCCCATGCAAGTGTTGGCATATCGGTGATTAATGACCAGCCTTTTAGAACAGTGTATCATATAGATAGATAGATATATAGATATATAGATGGATAGATAGATAGATAGATAGATAGATAGATAGATAGATAGATAGAGCGGGTGAGATACGAATAGAATAGATAGATAGATAGATAGATAGATGAGATAGATAGATAGATAGATAGATAGATAGATAGATAGATAGATGGAGATAGATAGATAGATAGATAGATAGATAGATAGATAGATAGATAGATGAGATAGAATGAGATGAGATAGATAGATAGATAGATAGATAGATAGATAGATAGAGATAGTTTTGTCCATCGTATTCAGATGAAGACCATCTAGTCATCAGAGAGTTTTGGAGTGTTGATTGGTGGGTGTCAGTGTGTGCATAGATGGCCTGACTAGTCCAATCCTTGCAGTGTAGAGAATGTCTATGACAGCGGGGACAGGGAATGGTGGCTGTCAGATGGTGGTCGGCAGCGCCAGGCTTCTGAGAACCAGGCGCATCTAGTTTCAGCAGCAACAGTTCTATTTGCCTCACCTAACCCAGCGCCTGATGTGAGACAGAGGTGAGCGCCACAAAGCTCTTGTCCTGGGCATCTTCCTCCCAGCAGTCAGGATCCGTGTTGAAAGCCTTCAAAAGAGGGACTTCAGCGTATCCTTGTAGCGCTTACCTGGCCTCCGCGAGAGCGCAGTTTTCCTGCTGCCAGTTCTCCTTAGGAAGAGTCTTTCGAGGCAGTCAGGTGGTCCGGAGCATGCGAGGCGAGGTGGCCTGCCCCAGCGGAAGCTTCAGGAAAGCTCACTGTTAGTATGGACGTAGATGCTGGACATGTTGGCTCTGGCAAGGACTTCAGTGTCGGGAACCTTGTCTTGCCATCGCAGTCCTAAGTATGCGCATGGAGGCAGGTTGTGTGAAAGTGGTTGAGTTTCTTGGCATGGCGCTGGTAGACTGTCCAGGTTTCGCTTGCGTACAGTAGTGTTGGGAGGACGATGGCGTGATATACCTAACTTGGTGGGTAGGTTGATACCTCGTCTGTTCCAGATGTTGGGTAGGGTCTACCAAAGCTCGCACTGGCTTTGGCGATTCGTGCGATAACTTCGTCGTCCATTACAACACAACGAGAGAGAGTGCTGCCAAGGTAGGTGAATTTCTCCACCGTGTTCAGTCTCTGGCCGTTAACGTGGATGTTGGGGTCAATGTATATTGTTTTGCCTGGGGCTGGTTAGTACATCACTTCGGTTTTCTGTGTGCTGATGGTGAGACCAAAGTTTAGGCATGCACGTGAGAATTGGTCGACGCAGTGTTGCATGTTGGTTTCTGAATCTGCGTTTGAAAGCGCAGTCGTCGGCGAATAGAAATTCTCTCGTGGTTCTGTCAGGACCTTTGATGTTTTGGCTTGGAGCCTTCTGAGGTTGAATAGGCTACCATCAGTAAGGCCTTGCTCTCAGCCCCAATGCCCATCTCACTGCCTTTGAAGGCATCTGTCAGCATTGCGGAGAACATGAGGACTGAATAGGGTCTGCGCTAGGACGCAGCCCTGTTTCTAACTCCATTGTGACTACCCAATGGTTGGATGCTTCACCGTTGTCCTGCACCCTGGTTCGCAAGACCATCGTGAAGCTTTGTCGCACGATGGAGACGTAGGCTTTGGAGTGGACATCCGTATTCTAGCCATGATCTTCCACCAAGCCATCTCTGCAGACTGGTGTCCAATGGCACACGGTGAGGATTAACTTATAAGTAGAGTACAGATCAGTGGCTTCATGTTCCTGACACTTCTCTTGGGCTGCATGGTTGTGAACGCCATGTCAACTGTTCCCCGTTATTTTCTGATGTGATGATAGATAGATAGATAGATAGATAGATAGATAGATAGATAGATAGATAGATAGATAGATAGATAGATGAGATGGGCCATTAGATAGATAGATGCCTAACCTAATCTCTCTAGGCGCTTAGTCTCCATCGCATCCATTCAGAGGTGACACCTTCTGAGCCTTTAAATCAATTTCGACACGGTCGTTTATTATATTGTCACTACAAAACCTTCATTGCAATACATTTGAGGATGACGTTGAGAAAACTGGGGGCTGAAACTCTTGACTAGTGACACGGCACGACCGGAGTCACAAAACCAAAGCGCCTCGTAAGTGGTTGCTTGCATCGATGAGACTTTGAAAGCCGTAGCCGGACAAACTGGGGGACAACGCAGACCCTACACACGTGCATTCGCTGAATCTGATCTACTTTTGTCATCCGGGCACGACCTATCATTCGGTCATTGCTGCTTGCGACCTCCTGCTGACCCCTCCGCATGCAGAAACATTCGCACCACTCCCATCCATGACTGAGTGGACCACTAATGTTGCCTACGGACGGTTTCGTTGAAATTACAGTAACCATGTGAGTTGTGCGCACGCCATGTGGTCACCGCACAAGAAGCAACAGGTTATGTGACGACTGACCATGTACTGAAATATCGCTGGTCCAGTTGTAAAAAGTTGTTTGATTAGTGTAACTCACGTTAAGTCTTCTCTTCGAGACCACAATATTGAACTGAATTCTGGGCTTTAGTGCTTTATACTTTTTTGATATATTTTTCTTTGTTTTGTCTGTCCCGTGTACACCTAAATCTCAACAACCATAAGTCCTAGACCCATGATGTATATATCATTTTGGTAGGCCTTCGCCTGCACATGAAATCCAGCTTTTTTTCATTTCGCGATCTGACCTCTCAGGGCCGTAAAAGGGGCCTTAGTACCGTTACTTGGCACTATATAAAATACACATATCAATGAGCGCCCATTCTCAGCAACTATAAGTCCTAGACCCATGATGTATATATCATTTTGTAGGTCTTGGCCTGCGCATGTGTACATCAAAAGCTCATTTCGCAACAGGACCTCTGAGGGCCGTGGCTCAGGAGCTCCTAAGGGGCTTATATATTTATATATACACACTTGTACTTTCAATAACCACGTTCAACTTTGGTGCGAAATACTGCAGCGCGTGGTTTCGCAAGATTTGTTAAGAAACTCATGCAAGTGAAATAGTAAGCTTGTGTTTCTGGGTTTAATTGAAAGTATCAGAGCTATGCAACAATTTCCATTTTCGGACGATTAAATGACTTACCATTGAGAATGTTTTCAGTATGAGTCCTATTTCAGTAAAACACCAAAACCACTTGTAGTTGGAATTTAAGAGACAATAATTTTTTTTTTCAAATATGAGCGATACAAATATAATTTTTTTTACAAATATATGCATTACACAATTAAGTTTCTCCGCATTTTCCAATTTTTTAAATATTTACTGAAAGCTAACAAACGTGCTGGTACATAACACGAAAATGCGCCTTGCTTACGTCCTGTGTACAGTTGGAACAGAACTAATTGCTTGTTTGTGTGTGGGCGTTGTTTAAAGTGTCTTTTGTCGTCAGAGATCGAAGAATGCTGTGGAATGATGGGTATTTACGTTCAGTGGGTCTTATAAAGCACGGGTTAATCAATGTGATCTGGCGAAATGTATGGGACATGGCTGCTGTTATGATGATGGTGTATCGCAGTAGTTACAACCTTTTTCTCGCCACCCGGACCGGTGGCGATTATTAATTTCACCGCGGCCCTGGAAGGACGTTGATTATTTTAAATCCATAAAATACATTTTGTCGCGGGAATAAATAAATAAAAATAGTTAAGATGTTTCTTCGGCGGCCCAGTAACATTCGCTTTACGGATCAATACGTCCCACAGAGGAAGTTCGAGACCACTAATTGAATCATGCATTGTTGTAGTTTATACTGGTACATCTCATAAATATTCTAAGTTGTTTTAAAGTATTGTTGGAAACACAAGCTTCTTTAAACTTTGTAGGCTTAAATCACATAGTTCAACTTTAGACATGATCCTCAACTGGCCGTTATATTCTAAGTCAGTCTTAAAACAGAAAAGAACTTAACACCTATATCAGGCTGTCCTCCTGCTTGGATCAGACCACGAGTAGTACAGCTATATGAACAGACTGGGCCGAGCATTAGTAGTGCCTGCACCAAATCGCCGACATCTGGTGGTGGCTAAACAATTCAGATAATGTACATTTGTGGTAAAGAAAAACTGAAAACGATATTGTTATTCAAGAAGCTGAATAAAAGAAAATGGCGTTGGATATATACACCTGACTTGGGTTACAATATAACTGATCAAGCACCAGAATGGATCCCACAGGGCAAGAACCTTACAGGCCAAACAAAAAATGGCGAAAGAACGGTCAAGAAGCATGAAGAGGCCGGGATGTCGCATTTAGCTCAACAAGACTGCTTCAAAAACATCACGCTGGCGCGATACTGGACCTTTGTTCATCTACTGCGTGGCAGACAAAATGTTAACTTATAAATCTTCCCGACTTTACCGTAAATCTGAAAATCTGTGTTGTGGATGTGGTTAGATGTCTCTCAGCTTCAACTGATTCTTTGACGCCTGAAAAATCAAGGCTTAGTGTATCAGAGTACAAGCAGTCATCAGTCGCTGGGGATTGAAGTTTATTACCATTTGTGATAAGAAGTTACTATATTAATGATTTCATTTGTTTCTTTCAGTTAAGGACATCTATGTATTTTTTATCTATCTATTATCTATCTTCTATCTATCCCAATATCTATCTGTATCTATCCATCTCATCATCTATTATTCATCATACTCATCATCTAATATATCTATAATAGTAATATATATGTCGTACGTCATGTATCAATAGTCTCTATCATAGTCCTCATGCATATGTCTAATAAATGAATATTAAATATCTGTGCATATCTATCTATCCATCTTTATCATCATCTATATATCATATCATCAATAGTCATAATTCTATATGTATACATGAATGAATCATATGTTGATCTATCTATCTATCATGTATCATCTCATCATCTATCATCATGTATCATCTATCTATCCATGGCATCCTCCTATCTAATAGCATCTTATATCAGTGATGTCTATCTATCCGTGTAATACATCTGTCGTGCGATCCTGTCACTCTTACATAACACTTGTCATCTATCAATGAATCCATCATCTGTCCATATAATGTATCTATCAATGGATATCCATCTATCAAGCCTTCTATCTAACAAATAGAATTGTCTGTCATCAACGTCTTATCTATAAATCCTCTATCTGTCAGCATCTATCTATCATCATGAAATCATCTATCTATCATATCTATCTGCGCTTCTGTTTGAAAATAATTTGACTCTTATGCATCACTTTATTTGACCGAACGCGGAACACGATGTTGAGAGCTTTCTCACCGTTATTAAGACTACCCTTACCACTCCATACTTTAAGTTTTCTACACTGGTCTTCACACTTCGTGACAGGGTCATTCGCCTCCACCCCCTTCACATCACTCACATGCACAGTCGTCAGCTATCACATTCACTCTTCGCTGCCTATGTTCATTCCTAATATATTAAAATACAGTAATCCTCAATTGGTTGAGCACGCTCATATATGAAGCCTTCTCAAAGTTTTCAACGACGAAAAAAGATGAGGGGGAAAATGATTAGATTATTAGGAACATTTAAATTGTTTTATTATTGTTATCAGATATCAATCAGACATTTAACCCTCCTTCGCTTTACCGATTTTGTTTATTTATTTTTTTAAGCAAATGTTCTTTGAAATCAGTAAAAATAATAATTGGAGAAAAAGCTAATAGCAGCGATATTCATTGGTTCTAGTATATCTAATAGCGGAGGGATACTTTATAAATCCTTCCACTCTGACCACTGCAGGAGGTAAATTGAGAAATCCATGGATCAACATCTTTAGCCTTTATTTTTTTTGGGTTTCACAAATGAGAAAAGTTTGTGTTGTCGCTCATGATAAATAAATGTCTTTAATAAACCTATTATAAAACCCGAAGAAAATGGTTGGTTGCCCCAGTTAACAACTGTCAGTGTTTACAATGACTTGATTTATTTGTAACTTTATAAATAGAGCTTGTTGAAAGTCAACAACTTTAAGATAAAGTTTACTTTTTGTATGGCGTTTCTATTAATAGCGCTTGCCGTTCGGTTATAAGTAAGATTCAACTATTCTGTTTGAAATGTGGCAAATAATATGAAAAATCACATCTTGAAATATGTGGTAGGCTCACAGCTATTAGTCAGTTCGTAAGGCCATTTGGCTCTTAACAAGGACTGTCATGGACATGAATGCTGGGGCCTCGGTGGCTTTCAAATATTATATTAATGTATTATAAGTTTTATGAAAAAGTCTCTGAACTAGTGGCGTACCTAGGGGGGCCCAGGTAGGTGCAGATAGACTGCACTTTAGTACAGGAAGGGCGACAAAATATAGGTCAGTTGACTACCTAAATGAAGGCAGCAAATCTGATCTTTACCCTGGGCATTGATACCCACGCCTGCTGCTTGGAGGCAGCAGGGGGCCTTGGATGGGGGTGAAGGTTGGACATTTGAGCAGACAATACATGTGATATAGTCACTTGGTTGCATGTTATAAGAACAGCAGGAGATTACAGTAACACAGACAACACAGGTGAAAAGCAGAAAATGTTCACACTGTTATTGTTGCTGACAGTAAGTGTAGAGCTGGTATGGCAGTCTGTTCTCCCAGTGCTGTGGTCCCATCAATCACTCAAGCATGCATAGCCCAATAACTGTGAGAGGCGGATTAGTTGGGGGTGGGGGTGGGGGGAAGGAGTGGTGAGTCAAAGGAGGGCAGATTACGGCAATCAGGGATCTCTGCTCCATGCTCCTCTCTCCTCTGTTGCTCCTGCTCTCTCTCTCTCTCCCTCTCTGTCTCCCTCTCTCTCTCTCTCTCATTACAGCCAACTCCATCTGCCCATGAGAAAGAAAAGACTCTTACACGATTTCATAGATGTTAATGGATTAGACTAAGCAGGGCAGTTGTTTGGTACAAGAAATAAATTTACGATGAAAAGGATTGTGTCTGGGTTTGTATTCCCTATGTTCACCTCCCACAGTTGGCGTGACTGATGAAGCAATCTTTGGATGAATACTTGACGGCGTTGAATTGAGGCGGGAGAGTCAAAATGAAATATAACTGCCGGATTAACAATCAATTCAGTTATCCATATGCGTATGCATATATTACTGCAAATATTAAAGGTGAGCAATATTAAAAAAACTTTGACTATGATTTGTTCGATGTGTACAATCTGGTGAAACCTTCAATAAGCAAAGTATCATATAAACTGCAGCATCCTCTCTCTCTCTCTTTCTACTCTCTCTCTCTTTCATCTCTGTCTCTCTCTCTCTCTCTCTCTCGCTCTCCTCTCTCTCTCTTTCTCTCTCTCTTTTCATCTCTCTCTCTATACCGCTCTCTCAAGCTTCAGTCGTTATATTGACCTCTACAGAACAGATAACATTTGGCCTTTATAATGACCGTTTCAAGAAATTCTTTATCATAGAACAGGGATTAGCCAACGAGCATCTCTATTCTTTTTTCAGGATGTATCATTTTATCAGGGTTCAGAATGGAATAAGTAGACACAGATGGACCGTATTTAATTGGATGGGTTCAATATAAACTAAAATAACGCACCTAATTGTGCTTCAAACTGAACGCTATCAATAACTAGCTTTGGCCTATTGATGCCCCCACGTGGTCCGTGTCTTATTGGTTCTTATGTCTTTGATAAAAAAAAAAAAAGTAGTTCGCCAAGCCGTAACCAGACCATCAGGCGATCGATCTCAGAATACATCTAACTTATATCTCTGGCAATATGAAGGGGCCTGTGTGATTTAGCCCCGGCACTTGTTGCCCATACACTTTAACAAAGTCAATGCGCATTTCAGCTGGTGGACATATTTGAGGACGACTTGCCATTCACCGGGAAAAATTCATAGGTCAGACTACGACTCTCGGATGATAGTCAGGCATGTACACCACTCGGCTATCAAATCCCACTGTCTTTTATAGATGCTAACATTTAACAACAATTGTAAATCTACTGAGCTGTACTTTAAAAACGCTTGCTGAGTTATATTCACCAGAGCTTGATCAGTGCCATTTCGGTTATTTTAGTTCGGACGGTCGATTTTCGTCAGCGATTTCATATTTTAAACTGGGATATAACATTAACCTAATTCTGCGCGCTGATTTCTTTCAGGCCAAATCATTTATATATATACATTATTCTTTGGTTGTTTATTATTTTATTGTTGTTTGTTTGTTGGGGTTTTTTCTAGCGATGTACTCTTGGCGATCTAATTGCAAAAAAAAACAACACAAAAACATACTAATCAAAAAATGACCCATCACACCATTCTGTGATTAGTTGGTTGAAAACTTGAATTATTATAAATCTTGATGAAATACAACACAATTATTTGC
Source organism: Bulinus truncatus (assembly GCA_021962125.1). Classification (NCBI taxonomy): domain Eukaryota; kingdom Metazoa; phylum Mollusca; class Gastropoda; family Planorbidae; genus Bulinus; species Bulinus truncatus. The sequence goes on along the minus strand of JAGDYQ010000160.1, from coordinate 885,319 downwards.
ACATATAAACAAATATAATTCTGGTTTCTAATGGTGACGGTGCTAAAGACCAGAATAACGAATAGGCAAATCTGATAACGTAGACGCTGATATGAAGACATTTCATCTATGTCATCTATAACCGATATATAAACCAAGTGCTTCTTCAAATCGCTGCATTTAATGAATTGTAATGCATTAGGCCCAGAAAGATCTTCGATGCAATGAACTAACAGCGATACCTGAAGCTAATGCATTTTCATAAGATATTGTGTTTCCCCCATATCAGCTTTCATTTTGAAAATCTGGCTAATGAAGATTTTGTCAGATATTCACAACTTCCCACGTCTTCTTGATGTTTTTCTTTTTCGGGATCGATTTGAAAAATAATAAATTTACGAGCCAATAGGTTGTATATTTTTTCAACATCGGATAATGTTTTTTCATCTTGCCTTTCATATTGGTATTGTTTTGATCTAGGTCATATTTTGGTTCAAATTTATTTTGTGTTTTTCATAATTTTGGACTTTTTCGTCTCTGATTTTTGTCGCATAGCATTTATAATTTTTTAGTTTTGAATATAATTGATGAAAAGTCAACACTTTTTCATTAACAGGGTTTTAGTTTTAGTTTTCGTGAACCAAGCAACACATGTTGAGTTTTGGTTTTTATATCGTTTTTCACCATAATAATTTTAGTTTTTCAAATCTAGTTTTCCCAGTCTTGCTGCTAATTTTAATTTTAGTTTTAGCGTTCGTTGCAATGAAAAATTAACAATTTCGATAACGAAGAAGTTTTAGTTTTAGATTTTCAAATCAACGAAACAACACTATAATATGTTTAAAAAATTTTGCTAAAATGAATGGGACGTTAATTAGTTTTCATTTATTTTACTAAATGCTTTAATCTTTCTAATGATGGGACATTTTCTCATTAATCGATCAAAATATCAACATGTTTAACGCGTTTCTGCAGATATTAAGTTATCAATTCGTTTGGTGTTAGGTTCTAGTTTTGATGCATCAAGTTACCATTGTAGATATCAGGAAGTTATGATTTGTGATCCTGAAGTTATCATTTTGATCGGTTATGTTTTTGATATCAGTTCATAGTTTTAAAGAAATCAGAAATTATTATAATTTGAATATCAAGTTATAGTTCTGAATATCGAAGTTATCCCTTAGATATCGACGAAAAATATGATTGATTCAATGAAGGTCCACTAAGTTTTTAGTGAATTAAAAGACCTTGATTAATGGCTGGTCTATGAACTAATTTTCTAACTAAGAAAGTTTCACAATTTGGCTATTATTTGAGCTAAAAGGCCCTTAACTAATGGCGTTATTAGTAACTGCAAAATAGATAAAACTAAACAATTGATGATAAAATGAAAGTAAACATTATGTACTAACAGCGCAAACAGTGCAATGCATGGTTAATGGGAAATCTGACGATTTGGTGTACTCGAAATACCGCTAATGATTGTTAATCATTATGTTTATTTCTTTTGTTTTGTTTTTAGTAAGTATTATTGCGACCAAGAAATTTTAAGACAAACATTTATAGAAATTGTTCAAAATGTAAACCTTCATGTTGTAAGGTCAAACATTCATGAGTACTAAGAACGAAACATTCATAATTGTGTAGGTAATCATTCATATTGTATAGAGTAAAGCATTATATGATGTATGGGCAACATTCTCAGTGCCAAAGTTATAATGAAACAGTGCAAATACAAAGCATTTTGAATAGATATTTGCTCTTGTTTCTTAGTACAAGGTCTCAATGTTTATAAGTGCAGCTAGTTTCCTAAATATGGACAACAACGTTTCCCATCATGTTTCATTACTGGCTGTTGTTTAATGGTCGACTTGCCCGTTATCGTCAAACAGTCCTACTGGATACGACGGAAGCTTGCATTTACGTTCAATTATCTACTCTTAAGCAGCGGATTGAAATTTTTTTAGACTCATTTTCTTTTCCGCTATATTAATGGATTTTCAATTCTGAAAAGTACAAAATTTGATTTACAGATATTTGCGGTCTATTTCAATATAAACACCAACTAACAAAATGAACGGTCTTGCGGCGGCCCGCACATATATCAATAACGGTCACAATAACGATATGTGTCGACTATAAGTCGTCAAGTATCTTTCATTCACTGATACTACGCGAGGCCACTCCGGTGTCAGATAAGAAGTCTTTTTTATTACTCTGCTTATTCCCTTCCACCAGTCTTACAGCGGGCCCCATCGCTTCTGGTTTACGCTGACCTCCGCCATATTATGGTCGTGACCCTCCTGCGTCAGCCACAATTCACCACTGCGGCCACTCTATGCAACTAATACTGCGTTCTCTAAGCTGACCATCATACGTCGCTTTAGTCTGCCCACTGACATCTGCCATCAATACCGATCTGCACACAGGCCATCTATACACTAATACAGTCCACTGATACTACTGTATCATAACCACAGTCTGCGCGAACCACTCCCTAAGATATCATCCACGATCGCTTCGACCAGCTAATAATCTTATTAAGTCTGCACCAGCGCTCTGCCACATCAACCTTCGATCCCTTTATTACCATATATGTCATCCACAGTCTGCCTTCGTACACTCCTTGTCCTACTTAATCACCGCATGACCTCCGCCATATTGCGATCTGTGACCACTCGCCATGTGCAAGTCTGCCATATTTTCATATGTCATCACACAAGTCTGCACCCGATATAATCCCAGTTAACATCAAATCACAAAATTCATACGATAAATTTCGCCATCTGCTGTTAAGTCCACCATATCGTGCGCTAATACACAATTCTACTTTTTCACAAATACTACTGCTCTCATCCACGAATCATGCGACTGTTATACATCAGCATTTTATGTGATACTCATCACATGTTACAGGTCCCCTTTGTTACGTATCATCTAATCACCGGTGCAGTGGCCACTCGCTGTCATGGCTGCTCTACGCTGATATATCATCAATAACAGTCCCACTGGGCCGCTCACATGTGTCATCCGCAGTAATCACACCAGTCCTGTGACTACCCACAGGCTGTTTTCAGCCAGTACAGCGACAGCTCGTTAAAACCATGTTAATCAACATCATCGTGAAGGTAATGCCGTCGGTCATCAGGCTATCATGAATGAGCGGCTGATTTGATTTACCGCCTGGTTTTATTATAAGCGTTAGTACGTTTATTGCAGTTTTGAGGAATTACAGGAATTCTTTCCTCCAATATGCCTTCGCTGCGTATTCCACACACACACATGACGCAACACACGGTCTACCTTTCTGAGCAATACGTGAA
>JAGDYQ010000160.1:853714-881517 GCA_021962125.1 Bulinus truncatus | reverse complement strand
TTGACGAAAAGTCAAAATTTTCGTTAACGAAGGTTTTAGTTTTAGTTTTCGTGAACGAAAGCAACACTATATTTTAGTTTCAGTTTTTATTTCTTTTTTTCTGTAATAATTTCAGTTTTCGTCTAGTTTTAGTCTTGCTGCTAATTTTAGTTTTAGTTTTAGTTCTCGTTGACGAAAGATCAACATTTTCGTTAACGAAGGTTTTAGTTTTAGTTTTCGTCGACGAAAACAACACTAGTAGCCAATAAGTGTCCCCCCCTTTCCCTCCCCGTAATTCAGCGAACAAAGGGCATTGATTTTGATGTTGTTGATTACGCCCCTTGTATGCATATTGTTTGAAAAGCTTGGAATCCACACTTGGTATAAATAATATAACATCTTGCAATATAGCTACATCAATGAGTACAAATACAGCATGATATACCAATGCAGCATCATGCTTTATAATTACTATAAGTGTTGGGTGTCATCTCAATGTATAGATTCTTTACAGTACACTTGCAGTACAATTGCAGTACACTTGCAGTACACTTGCAGTACACTTTGCTGTACACTTAAGTACACTTGCAGTAAACTTGCTGTATATTTGCTATACACTTTCAGTACATATACTTTAATGCATTGGTGTCAAACATTTATTGAAATTAAGAGCCAAGAAGGGTAAAAAAAATGTGCGTCGTTGAGAACTAACTCCTCCCCCCCCCCCGCAAGCTGTAAGGTTGGCGACACTTGTTCTTTTGAAATACTGTTCAATGATATAATTTAATTGTTCTATCGTGAAACATTCACACCGTTTTCGCGGTATACTAGTTCTGAACAGACCGGTAGCGTGCGGAGTGTCAGCCCCCCCCCCCCTGCGTTTTGTCTGGCCCCCTCTGTTTGCTCTACTCAGTAATATTTATTTCCTGCCCCCCCTCCCCCGCTATTGGCCCGTCCCCCTGCTGTAGAATTTTCACGCTACGGGGCTGGTTCTGAATCACCACTTTTAATTCATAACTTCTGACCTTAATCATTCTCTCTCTCTCTCTCTCTCTCTCTCTCTCTCTCTCTCTCTCTCTCTCTCTCTCTCTCTCTCTCACCACCACCCCCTACAATTTTTTAGAAACATTGATTTAAGCAAAGACAGCCATATGTGTTGATTTAAATATCTGCTCTGGTTCTGAGACTGCAACGGTTGTTCATGGCATTATCAAGCCCTAAGCAAGCCCCCCCTCCCCCCAAACCCACCTCCCTTCCAGCTATCGTCTTCTGTCATGTGACTGACACCGATCAGAATCGAGGCTGATCGGAAATATCCAAAAGAGGTCGCGCGTCTGGTTGAGGTCAAATGTTTGAGCCGGTTTTTTTCCAGGCGACATCTGTTCGCTATGATGGCATAACTGACCGTCGACATAGACAGGGCTGGTTGTTGACATAGACAGGGCTGGTTGTTGACAGAGACAGGGCTGGTTGTTGACACAGACAGGGCTGGTTGTTGACACAGACAGGGCTGGTTGTTGACACAGACAGGGCTGGTTGTTGACACAGACAGGGCTGGTTGTTGACATAGACAGGGCTGGTTGTTGACATAGACAGGGCTGGTTGTTGACATGACATAATTAATAGTAACCCTGGGGATAAATGTGTGTGACCATCCCACGAGTGTCAACAGTGAGGACGGTGCTGGCCGGCGTTTAATTCGGTTGATGTCAGTGTTAAACTGACAACAGTTGATTGGCTGAAGATGGCATTCACTCCAGCGTTTAGACTGACGCTTCATTCAATTTCCGTGTCTCAAGGTGTGTGTGTGTGTGTTTGTATGTGTGTGTTTGTATCAGTGTGTTTGTATCTGTGTGTGTGTGTGTGTGTGAGTCCGGATATACCTTTACTTATTGCGAATAAGAGATCATGAAAGTTGAACTATTTGATTCTTGGAGGAAAAAAATACCATATGCAGAAGTTTTATCTCGAAATTCTCTTCGCTTAAAGTACATGTAATTCAAAGCAATATGTATTAAAGAAAATATGTACATAATAAATGAGTTCTTATAAACTATATAATACACACACACACACACGCACACACACACACATACGCACACACACACACACAATAAACAGCATAAAAACAGCATGCTAAGAATGAAAATGTTCATTTATTTTACGGATAGCTCACGTGAACAATACATTTATAAATTGTTTATTATCCTTATGCTGCATGCAGTTTAGGGTTACTTCTAATTTGGGGTTGTGTGGGATCATTGAAAAAAAAATCAAATTGGGTAATAAATGGTGTGTTTGTGTGTGTGTGTGTCAGGGGGGGGGGCGCACCAAGTGGAGATATAGAGGAGACTTTAACCATCCATATCCATTGGTCCTCACCGGAGATAGAACTCAGTCGTTTGCTTTACCACACGACCATCCGTCCCCTATGAGTTAGGGTAGGGACGGGCAAATTACAACCCGCGGGCCAATTATGGACATTTTGGTTATTAGATGCGGCCCACGGTTACGATGACGTATATGTTTAGTTAAAATAAGTTCATATCTACTCTCCACCCATCTTCTCTTGAGTCAAAATTAACAATTCACATTGGCTCGAAATATGAAAAGGTGACATGAAATTCGAAAGTTTGTGCAGTCCTGGGTTATGGGATGACGATGGTGACTTACCCGTGTATAGGTAAGACACCCCCCCAAGGGACAAACCCCAAAACGGACAAAACCCAAAAAAGGACAAAAAGCCCAACGAAAAAAACCCAAAACGGACAAAACCAAAAACGGACCAAACCCAAAACGGACAAAACCAAAAACGGACCAAACCCAAAACGGACAAAACCCAAAAAGGGACAAACCCCCCAACGAACAAAACCCCCAACGAACAAAACCCCTACGTACAGAACCCTCAAATAAAAAAAAAATATTTAAATCAGTTAAATGTGTTGTTGAGGACGTCGTGCTAACCACATAACCCCCCTAGTCATGCCGAGGTTATAGAAACAGTTGAATTCTACACTTTATCTGTCCCGATGGCCCGGCAGGGCTAAGGGAACTTGTTAAAAAATAAAATTCACTTTCATGTTTAATAAAATGATTGCAGTACACTCGCTATACACTTATTCACAAAAAAATACTTTTATTTATCTTACATCTAAGTTTAATATTACATTATACTTGTAAATTCAATTTCGGGGGAGGGGGTTGGCCTACTGGGGTTTTAACTTTGGGGGGGGGGGGTATTGTTGGCCGTGAATCCCGAGCTAGCGTTTTGTCCGGATACTGATTTAAACCGCATGATCATCGGTTGCTTACTGCTTCTGTTTGTTTTCCACCCAAACATCTTCTAACCAAATTTATTTGTAACTTTTTTTACCCTCTGACTTTCTTACCCTCTGACTTTCTTACCCTCTGACTTTCTTACCCTTTGACTTTCTTACCCTTTGACTTTCTTACCTTTTGACTTTCTTACCCTTAGACTTTCTTACCATTTGACTTTCTTACCCTTTGACTTTCTTACCCTTTGATTTTCTTACCCTTTGACTTTCTTACCTTTTGACTTTCTTACCCTTTGACTTTCTTACCTTTTGACTTTTTTACCCTCTGACTTCCTTACCCTTTGACTTTCTTACCCTTTGACTTTCTTACCCTTTGACTTTCTTACCCTCTGACTTTCTTACCCTCTGACTTTCTTACCCTCTGACTTTCTTACCCTTTGACTTTCTTACCTTTAGACTTTCTTACTCACCCTTTGACTTTCTTACCCTTTGACTTTCTTACCCTCTGACTTTCTTACCCTTTGACTTTCTTACCCTTTGACTTTCTTACCCTCTGACTTTCTTACCCTTAGCCTTTCTTACCCCCTGACTTTCTTACCCTTGGACTTTCTTCCCCTTAGACTTTCTTACCCTTAGACTTTCTTACCCTTTGACTTTCTTCCCCTTTGACCTATCTACCTACAATCGGACACTCACGCCTGCCATTCATATTTCAAATCAAGTGAACATAAAGAAACAGCTCGACAGATACATTCTAAGACAATCAATACTTTGATATGGGAATAAGAGCTCACCAAATAGACTAAGTTTCAGAGTGAAACGGAAAACATTTTATTGGAAACTGCCAACTCCTGAATGTACCGTTTTTTTTTCAAAAAAAATTTTTTTTTTTAAAATCTCTCGTACTATTTCAAAAAAAAAAAAAATAAAAGCTTTGAATGTTAGAAAAATAAAAAAGAAATCTTCGACGACCGTCCATCCCATGAGATGCTTTGTTGTGTTTCTGTCAAGTTACTTGGACTAGACTCTCGTCAAATCTTACACATCTGCCTTTTTTTTACTCCCTGAGTTTTGTCTTCTTTAACTTCCCATTTCTATAGAAGCTCAAAATGTTCTTCCATGTATTAGATGTTGCCGTGTGTTGGAGAGTTCTGGCTGTTGAATATGATCTTCATTTTAACATTCATTGGAAATAAGTGAAGATAAACAGATTGATCGATACATAGATAGACAGACAGAAAAACAGACAAACAGTTAGCTGAGATAGATAAATAGTTTGTTGGATAGATGATTGGTATAAAGACAGACTGACATAAAATCAGGCTAACAGATAGGTAAAGATAGAAAGCTGAGATAGGTAAATAGTTTGTAAGACAGACAGAAAGACAAAGAGATATAAATGAAGAGAGACAATGATAGGTGAAGGCTCCAGTTGCAAATAGGCTTCAAGAAATAATTTCTTTTTAATCTGATGCAAAGGGTGGTCCATTATCTTGGGCCCCCCAAACATCTCTGAAAGTCTCTGAATACGGCCCACTAATACTTAAAAAGGGGTCTGCTGTCTTTTTAAGACACACCCTGCCCTCCAATACATTCAAGTTTATGTTAGTGTATTAAACTGAACTACAACCGTTTCACACACAATTTCATATAAATTTTACATTGACCCTTTAAAAAAAAAACATAATATAAATATACTAGCTGTACCATTCAAAACATTTGCATAGAAATATACCACAGCTCAAATTTGAGGTTATAGGTTAATGCAACTATATGGGTCTTATTATTTTATGTTATGAGAGTTAAAAAATAAAATCACTCATCGAATCGAGGCGCAAGCAAGAGGCCATTTATATCTAAACAGGAAACAGTATTCTTACTTTCGATTTACAGCAGACGGACTTGAAACGTAAAATATTTATAAAAATATAAAATTAATATAATGATTTTCTTGAAGCAAATGTGGTGGATCTTTTTGTGTGTGTGTGTGTGTGTGTGTGTGTGTGTGTGAGAGGAAAGTGTTATAGGACAATTTGCAGAGTAAAAATCCTGTAAAAAGAAATATTCGAACATTAACAGACGAGATGCCAAGTGGTGTAGATTGTTCCACTGTCAGGGAGCCCCCGGTTCGATTCCTGGTGAGAATCAAGCAGATTTTTCCAGGTCAAAATACGGTTGGTTCCCCAAGTCCACCCACCTTTAGATGGGTAACAAACTGTACTTGGGGAAGTAAAGGATGCAGCGCGTTGTGCTAACCAAACAACCCCTTTCTAAGACATGGTTACAGAAACAGCTGAATCCTACACTTCATCTGACTAGATGGCTCTCTAGGGGTAAAGGAACTACTTATTATTGGCCCTTGCAATACAAACATTGGCCTGCTAGTAGCAAATTTCTCAAGCTTTTAAATATATATATATATATATATATATATATATATATATATATATATATATATATATATCAGGGTATACAATTTTACTTGTATAAAATACAACTGTCCGTAACTAAATACCAGGTAGTTGAACAGAAAAACGGAAGTTTCAACAGTTGCTTATTTCCCACAGTTCAATTATACCAGTTGAATGAAAAGTTTACTTTGAAGAACAAGAGTCTAAACATTGTCATGACGTAATACAATACTAGTATGTACATTGGCTGGCAGCTGAAGGAAACCTTCAAGAAAGTTTTAACCTTTGTTTATTTCCTGCATTTCGGGGGGTGGGTGGTGGGTGGGTAAAGGTTATATCTGAGATGTTACCTTTACACTGGTTGCAATGTTTAGCTCGAGGGAATCGGGAGATGATTTAACAGACTCACATGTTCACGATACGATCCCATTGTCATTGTCCAGTAATCTCCCTTGCAAAATGTCCACAGATGGCGACACGGTTCGACTTCAAAGTTTTTTGTTCTTGTGTATGTGCGTGTGGAAGTGACATTTTAATACAGTGACATTTATGTCTCGGGTAATGTTTTGTCATTCAGCGCCCCTGTAGGCAAGAAAAAAAAAGTGTGTAAAATCTCCCCCGTTTACCCCACTACCGCCACGCACTGGACATTGCACCCGTTAGCAATGTACAGAAGTGGTAGGAGGTTGTGTTAGCAATGTACAGAAGTGATAGGAGGTTGTGTTAGCAATGTACAGAAGTAATAGGAGGTTGTGTTAGCATTCTACAGAAGTGATAGGAGGTTGTGTTAGCAATGTACAGAAGTGATAGGAGGTTGTGTTAGCATTCTACAGAAGTGATAGTAGGTTGTGTTAGCAATGTACAGAAGTGATAGGAGGTTGTGTTAGCAATGTACAGAAGTGATAGGAGGTTGTGTTAGCAATGTACAGAAGTGATAGGAGGTTGTGTTAGCAATGTACAGAAGTGATAGGAGGTTGTGTTAGCAATGTACAGAAGTGATAGGAGGTTGTGTTAGCAATGTACAGAAGTGATAGGAGGTTGTGTTAGCAATGTACAGAAGTGATAGGAGGTTGTGTTAGCAATCTACAGAAGTGATAGGAGGTTGTGTTAGCAATGTACAGAAGTGATAGGAGGTTGTGTTAGCAATGTACAGAAGAGATAGGAGGTTGTGTTAGCAATATACAGAAGTGATAGGAGGTTGTGTTAGCAATCTACAGAAGTGATAGAGGGTTGTGTTAGCATTCTACAGAAGTGATAGGAGGTTGTGATACGTTTGTTTCAAGGCGTTTTTAATGGCCGGTGGAGTGTAGGTGTGTGTGTGTGTGTGTTTGTGTGTGTGTGTGTGTGGAGGGGAGGGTCTGTTGTCTTTCCAAGTGCCAACAAATCTGGACAAAAATGTCCGCGACCGTCTCCAGAGACACTCCATTGACTTCTGTAAGATCATCACTTCAGCACACTGGTTTTTCTATTCCTACTTTTTTTAAAAGTTTACTAAACATATTTAAAAATTTCTATTTTACTTTTTGTTGTTTTTTTTCGTGTTACAAACTTAACTTGAAGAATTCTAGATTTATCAGACTTTCTCTAAAGTCAAACTGTAGTTGAATTCTAGATTTATCAGACTTTCTCTAAAGTCAAACTGTAGTTGAATTCTAGATTTATCAGACTTTCTCTAAAGTCAAACTGTAGTTGAATTCTAGATTTATCAGACTTTCTATAAAGTCAAACTGTAGTTGCAACTTAATAAAAATGACTTGTAGCGTTATATTTTATGTCACATTATAGTTTTGTGTTATTAGGTTAATTGTGACGATGTTCTTTCTTTGGTTCACTTGTGGTAACGTTCAATTTAGTTGCATTTACAGACAACACACCATGAATCAGCCAACACTCCGCGATTCAAATGACGTTTATTATACGATCAAAACATACAAGAAATAAAATCATATGCATTAGTAATCACTAATGCCTAAATAATATACCAAAATATTCAGCCGTCCCGAAAGATTGAAGCAGAAATACATGATCGAAATAAACTCTTACTTCGCACACAATATGACTTATCTTCTCTTTAAGTATGCTGCAGTCGCGAAAAATTGTAGTAGATATAGCCTAATTTAACAACATATACTTCTGTTACTTCCTGTCTACTAATTGTTACAACTAACTTTTCACTATAAGTATACTGCCGTCCGGAAGAAGTGTGGTAGATATACTGAAACGTCTGTTGGTCTGTCCAGTGTCTGGTCTGTCCATTCTCCGGTCTGTCCAGTCTCTGGTCTGTCCAGTCTTTAGTCTGTCTGCATTCGGTTTGTCTCCGGTCTGATTATATTTGTGCATCAAGCCGTCCCATGATTCTAAGGCCCAAACTCTTCTGATTGGCCCTTCTACCCCCCCCCTTTCTAACTCATTTCCATAATTAGGACACCTTTTCCAGCCTAGTGATTGGTGCAGCCAAATACCCGTTAAAGGTTAGCATCCCTTTGTTACCTACAGCTAAGTTTACTGTTACCTACGGTTAGGGTCACTGATAAGCCTTTGTATCAACTTGATACAAAGAAACTTCGCTGTCCTGCTTTGGCTATAGAGATAGTAGTGCTCCCCCCCCCCTTGACACCCGAGACAAAAGGCTTAATGTCAATCAATAGCGATCTTTCGGCGCCCCTTTCTAGCTGGGGGGGGGGGCACTGTGCGGCCGCACAACGAGCAGTAACCTTTAGAGTTATCAAACTACAACATATACAGACACACAAACACATATATACATACAAACATACACAGCTATACATATATACACATAGACAATCAGCCATAATACTTTAATACAAAAACAACTAACATATTCATGTATTTAACTAATCCCTTATAATAATGTTGGAAGATTACGGCCAATTAGACCAGGAAAAATAAACTTTTATTATCTCAAAAGAAGAATATATGTCAAAATAAATAAACAAAACTGTAAATCCTAAAACACTTTTTTTAATGTAATTCCACCCCCCCCCCCACCCACCGCCTTTCACTACACCCCCCCCCACACACACTTTACAGACCAGGTCCATCTTTCTCGTCATCCCGACAGCCAGCAAATAATTGATATGGACTGGACAGCAATTGGACAAATGGAAGGCTAAATCTGACACCGTCCCTGGTTTTTTTTTTCCATGTCATCGTTGGTCGACAGCTTGACCAACACTTTCATTCATTGGGTGTTATTAATATTTTACATCCAAAGAAAAAAAAATATGGGGGAGATTCAAACAGAGGCTCTGGATCAGAAAACACATATTCCCGCCCCTCCCCCCCCAACACCACCCCTCCATCCTCTAACACACAGTCTCTACGGGCCGTTGTTTCGGGCATCAAACTGGGCAACTGCATGGGGGCTCACTTATCAGCCCCGTAGCGTGAAAATTCTAAAGGAGGGGGGCCAGGCATTCAACAGCAGGGGCCAGGCAATAGCAGGGGGGAGGGCAGGTAATACATTTTACTAAGTAGAACAAATAAGCAGGGGGGCAGACAAAACGCAGGGGGCCCGGCCCCCCTGGCCCCCCGCACGCTTCGGGCCTGTCAGTTATATATAGGGGGCCCCGTTTTAAGTATTTATTCATGCTAAATTTGAGGGCCTCAAAATACACTTTTGATTAGGACCCCCCCCCCACCCCATCCCCGTAAACATCGCTGCAAAGGGCCCTCGAATACCCACAAATACTTCACTCGTGGAGTGTTACACACAAGGGCTTGCACAGTAAACAATCAAATCATCTTTCTCGCTCTTCCCCCCCCCCTCTTTCTCCCTCTCCCTCTCTCACTCCATCTCCTCCTTTTTCTCTCTCTCTCACACACACACACACACACGAAGACACACACACGTACAAAATAACTTGACCCTCTCACAGATATTTGAGGACATGTTCACAATTTCTTGCACGGTTAAGGAATTCATCTTGTGTTTGGAATATTAATCCCATATCATTAAAGCTAATCCTGAAATAATTGCCAGGAATCTAATTAAAAAAAAATAATATCGGAACTGAGTAAAAAAAAATATTGGAACAAATTAAATTAGTGCGAAGCAAGTTGATAAGATTTCTATCTAAAAGAAAAATTGATTCGTTTTCTCAGAATGAATTTGAACAAGACAGAAAACAGATGTTGTTTTTTAATGTGAGATTATTTTAAAGATTAATAACTGAACGTGATAAAAATGGCTCATTAGCCAAATAAAGTATAAAAATGTAAACATTTGCGTCAACTGTAGTATACCACAAGGTGGCGCGCGGATGCGCAGCCCATTGATGCGGGCCACCCTGTGTTCAATTTTGCCTGAAGCAATTATTTATCAAAAGACGAAACTGGGAACGCCTTCTGGTTATTGAATAATAACTCGTTGTGTTTTTCCGAAGAATGTATAGAACTACTTTAGGAAAACAAGAGAGAAAACTCATTTATCCAAGGAATATTTAGTAAGGCAGAGTTATTCCCTCTTGATCCTTGATCAAACATTTAAACCTGTGTAATCTAGACTTATTTTTTGCCTTTTCATTTAAAAAAAATATAAAGTTTTCATCTGTTGTTAATTGAAAGGTGCACATTCATTTTCTGGGCCATCTTGCTACTCAATTAGTGTTTTAGTCGTTAAAATAAAGAAATCGTAAGGGCGAGCTATCATTCTAGCTGGTCTACTTGACTGACTGTCAGACCGGCCACAAGGAAAAACAGCGTAAGCACTTTTCAGGTACGCCAAGCTAAAATAGCGTGGCATTTGAGAGGACAGAGGGGAGCCATTTTCCAAGACAATGGGGGGGGGGAGAATAATTTGCAAGCAATATCTTTGACAGCATATTCGCATAGGGCCCCTTGTAATGTTACCTTTGACTAGGGCCTTTGAAAATGTTAGAACGGTTCTGCCCAGCATAACCTGCGGGCATGACATATGCCAATAATTACGAGAAAAAAAAAAGGTGTGAATCACTTGAAATGGAACCACAGACTTGTGGTATTGAGTCGAGATAACAACCTCGTCGCCAGCCATTCACCGAATTTATTTATTTATTTTTTTTTATATCCGAGACATAGAAGACGTTCAGATATTAATGACGAAGCTCTTTGTTGTTACCGACAACTCCACTAGACACTGTTGTTACCGACAACTTCACTAGACACAACGCCTATTAGTGTCAATGAATAAAAATTCCAGTACGGACAATTACAAAAAATATTCTAACCATCCAGATACTGGTCGAGCCAACTCCTTCCGTAGCTATACTAAGGGAAAAACTAATTAACGTTGGTGGTATTTCTTGTTAACTATTCATTTTTTTACAGGCGTTTTCGTTTTTTATAGTTTTACTTCGATGTAGTCTTTTCAGTGTCTTAAGAGAATAAGTAATGCTGTCATTGATCAACTACCATCTTTGTCCAATCGTGGGTGCGACTGGCGGTTGATACGGCTATGCCAATTTTTTGTTTTGCTATAATATAATTTTATTAATTGGATATGTTGGGATAAAAACCTTTATGTAATATGTTTTTTAACGAGTCGTTTGTTTTCTCTTATTTTTTTCAGGTCATTGTGAAGAATCGAGTGTACAAAGCGCACAAAGTGACCAAACAAAAGAAACTGATGATCACTCCAGACTCAAGCGGGGGACCATGTACAGGCCGAGCCGAGGGCTGCAGATGCTGAGGCTTGGGAAGCGAGACGGCAGCGACATAGACACCCTGGCCGAGCTCCTCTACTTGATGCACGAGAACCAGGATCAGAACTCCTTGGGAGACAGCGAAGAGCTGGAGGAAGTCGACGAGCCAGAACTTCCTGTGCACCATCAGCGTTTCAGGAGGTCGACGCAAAGTCAGGCGGGCAGTTCGCAACCGGAGGTTTTAGAAAAGGCGCCGTCTGTTAAAGAAATCGCCGAGCCGGAGACGAAATTCTTTGACGACTCGTACTTGGGGTTCCCGCAGAGCAGATATTTGGTCTTTGGGGACGAATCGGAAGAGATGGTGGAACCAAGCGAGGGAGGAGAAAACGACGATGCTTTTTCCGAGTTTGAAAAGCGGCCAATGAATATGCTTAGACTGGGCAGAAGCGTCCCCGAAGACGATAGTTTCGTTGATGAGTCTGACGAGGACCTCGATAAAAGATCACTACACATGCTCCGTTTAGGCAAAAGGCAGCTGCACATGCTTCGCCTTGGTAAACGACCAATGAACATGCTTCGCCTAGGGAAACGACCAATGAACATGCTGCGTTTAGGAAAGCGACCAATGAACATGCTGCGTCTGGGTAAACGACCAATGAACATGCTGCGTTTGGGGAAACGACCAATGAACATGTTGCGTCTTGGAAAACGGCCAATGAATATGCTCCGTCTTGGGAAAAGGCCAATGGATTTGACCGATCTTGGGGAAAACGAGAAAAGATCGTTGCGTATGCTGAGACTAGGAAAGAGATCTACCCATTAAGACTATTTTCTATTTTATAAATATTGTTAATCAACTCTAAAAATAAAATAAAATATTCTTTTCGCAGTCTGCTTAACAAGTCGCAAACAACTTTTTGAAAATTGCCTTTACAATCATCACGAATCTTGAGCAACAATTTGAACAAAACAAAACTTCTATTAATGCATCGTGATTCATTGAAAATACGTTAAAAAATGATACATTAGTTTATGTATTTTTACATGTAAGCCTCAAAATAGTAAGAAAAATATTAACTGCCCATAACTTGGAAAATATTGTAGTGAATAAACAATTCGATTACTTACAATAAAATCTTTAGTTCCGTCCTGAAGTTTAGTTTTTTTTTTTATTTTATTGTTAATTACGCGATAAAAATGCAGAATTAATAAACAAATGTAATTACAAAAAAAAGACAAGTTTGTAAATTACTTACTTAGCCACATAGCTTAAATAGCGTATTTCCCCATTATTGATAATTAAAAAAATATTTTTCGAACAAAATATCTCCTTTTCCCTCCCCCCTTTTTTTTAATAAAAGAAAATGTCTCTTCCTATAAATAATCAATGAAGACTTACTTTTATTGTATAGCTACTGACTATAGAAGCAATAAAATGACCAATCATTTTTCTTTTTACATTTCAAGATTCTATTTATATTACTGTGTGATCAGCTGAACATTTCAACTTTATATTATTTCAATAGTACAGTCTAAGTTTGTGTATTCTTTTGATGTTTGTGCTCTATAATGCATGTCATTTTATGCACTATATTTAATTAAGGCTAGAAAAGTTGCCAGATAAGAGCTGTTAAGCTTAGCCATGTTGACATTTTTTAATGCCAGATTGTTCTAATTCTGCAGAGATACAAAGTAATTAAAGACTAATATTACAAACCAATAGCTTCACTCGCTGTTATCTTTTTTTTTCTCTCCACCCTGATCATTTTTATATTGTTGTGCTCCTTTATTTTCATTTTATTATGTTTGTTTTTGTCGTTTTTTGGTTCGTCAGATTGCATCATACATTAATTCTATACACGTGTAGAATACAAATTAAAGTTTTAAAAGGAAGTCGGAATAAAGAAACAAAACAAAAAAAAAATGCAGACAAAACTTTCCCAGCCAAAGAAATCTTGACACATCATAGCCAAATAATTATACGTGGATTTAGGGCAGCTCAAACTAGGAGAGTACGTACCTCCACCCAAACCCCACTGCTGATGTGTCTTTTAATTTAGTTTAATCCAACTAATTTTATCTACATATTATGTTCTTTAAAAATGTTAGTTTTCATTGCTATCTTGCATCTTAATACTACGTTGGTAACAGCTTGAACTAACAAAATGATGGATAATTCTAAGCATTATCTGTGGGGTGGGGGTGGGTGTGGGGGGCGCATAAGCTTAAAATGCTTAACGATTGGAGCCCAGATGAGCGCCAGGTGTAAAGATTGAAAAGAGCCCTGAGCTCTGCAAGCGGAGGGCTTAAAAGAGATTCCCCCAGAGCCCCCAATTATACATTTGTCCAGGGCTCCAAAATGAGCCTTTGCATGTGTGCACATAAAATAAAGTATAATAACGGCCGTGCATGTATGTTAAAAACCGGATGGCTTACAAAATAATTTTAAAATGCAGCAAGAACTATTGCTGTTGTTGTTTTACCTTTTAGCACGAGTAGCGGTTTAGGGCCGTGGGTGTCCCACGCGCAAAAGATATAATGGACCCCTTTATATATATATATATATATATATATATATATATATATATATATATATATATACAGTCGATTCCGCTTAATTGGGACACATCGGGACCGAGGCTTTTTGACCCAATTAAGCGGCTTTCCCAATTAAAAAATACAAATTTACTATTGGCTTCTTGGTTTGGTTTCTTTGAGATTTGTCCCAAATAAGCGGCTGTCCCAACTAAGCGGTGTCCCAATTTAGCGGAATCCACTGTATATATATATATATATATATATATATATATATATATATATATATATATATATATGCATATATAGGCAGCGAAAATTATAAGTGTTAAATATAGGTTTTGTGGGTTCCTTTTGAATTTGGAACACAGGACGCACCCCTTTACACTCGTCGCTCGTCTCTACTTACCACATGCCAGAACCTCATATAAACTTCTTATACTACAGTTGAAAACAACAACGACAACTCATCTCTGCATATCACTTAGCTACATGTCTAATGATAATAGACATTCGAAACTCATTGGTTACAGAACAATGCAGACACACACACACATAGGAACATAACAAGACTACATGCTTCTGTTGAGTGCAGTAACTATGGCAACAGAGCACTATTTATCATATTTTTTTGTTTAAAAAAACTAACATTAATATCAATACCACAACAACTCGGTGGTGTACTAAAGGTCACAGCATTTCTACAGACAGCGTAGATTACAGACCAGGTGACTAGCAAAGTATGACTTGAAGTCAGCTTGGAGAGTATTTCACAGAATCTTATACAACAGCGGAACTTGCAATAGCCAACCAGTGTTGTTGTGTGTGAAGTCCCTGTAAGGATGTGATGAAATCTCTTAGATCCTATAAACCTGTATGGGGCGGTTTTTATGGTACAAAATGGGACAATTTTTAGGTTTTGTAGTTGCCCTTCTTTCATCCTCACCACAGCCGGGAGTGTAATGGCCATGGAGACCCCCCCCCCAATCCCCATCTCAGAGCCAAAAATTACCAAAGACATTATAACTGCCACACCTCGGTTTGCGACAGTCACCGCCCCTCTGCCCATGCCTATTTACGCCCCTTGTTTTATAAAAATGTAACATACATGTTCATGGGCGTATTCCTACATTTTGAAAAATGTCATATAAGAGGGGGGGCCCTTACATTTAAAAAAAATGTCATAAAGTTGTTATTTGCCCCCCCCGGAAAATTTTTGCCCCCCCCCTGGAAAAATTCCTAGCGACGCCCATGTACATGTTCAAAGCTGATAATTCGTTCTAATGCAGTATTTCCCCAAGTGGGGACCCATGCCCCAACGGCTGGTGTGATTGGGTAGAGGGGATAAAAGTTGGTTTAGGAAGGCAATGGAGCATTTTGAAAATAAATTTCCGTTTTCATATAATATTTTTTTTTAAAGTAATTTTTATGTTAAGTTTCCGGAAATTTTCCTAAACATGGCTTCCCTAGTTAACCTTTTAATAAGACAGGCAACAGTGGCAGAGTCGCTTCGAGTATGTTGGAGGAAGCTCTTATCAAAATTAATTGGCGGGGTTTGGATGTATCCTTATGAAAAATCTTTTCTTCTGTATGAATGCGTAAAAATGATACGGCAATTAATTCATACACACAAATGTCTAATAATCAAACGATTAGGATCATTAGGCAATCTAATTACGTGCATTTTCTGAACGCTTGTCACCAGATTTGACAGGATCATGAGTTGGCATGTGATTCCTAGGCGGTCAACTAGTGTGAATTCACATAGGGCTGTTCTTCGGTATTTTGGGGCCTTGAGTAGAGATTT
This sequence comes from Bulinus truncatus, assembly GCA_021962125.1. Taxonomy (NCBI): domain Eukaryota; kingdom Metazoa; phylum Mollusca; class Gastropoda; family Planorbidae; genus Bulinus; species Bulinus truncatus. Next base: position 865,868 of record JAGDYQ010000160.1, on the reverse strand, counting down.
ACATAGTTTTATGGCCGCCCTATGGAAAGATGTCTACTGGGGCCAGATAAATAGCATAGGTATTTTATACATAGACCAACTATCTTCACACGTTGGTTAATAGTTGCCCTAGAAGAACCCTAAAAATAAGGCGACTAGATAAAACTAGGAACGAAGATCTCTGGAAAGTGGCCAACCAAGACCACATACACCTAAAACTATCCAGAAGGAAATGGAGAATGATTGGTCATTCACTCAGGAAGCCTCCATTACAAAAAATGGCTATGTAGTAGAACACCTGAGGCCAAACAAATGTTGGCCGCCCATAGACTACTTGAAGAAGGTCTTGTGGATAGAGGGTGGATAGAGGTTGAAATTTTGGCCGCCTATAGACTACTTGGAGAAGGTCTTGTGAATAGAGGGTGGATAGAGGTTGAAATTTTGGCCGCCCATAGACTACTTGGAGAAGGTCTTGTGAATAGAAGGTGAAATGTTACTGAGGGGATCTAATAAAGGCCTCCCCAAACAGAGTAAACTGGAGAATTATTGCCCTTTGATCGACACAATGTACCGACTAAATGTACTTACACAATGTACCGACACTATGTACTGGCACAATGTACCGACTGAATGTACCGACATAATGTACCGACACAATGTACCGACATAATGTACCGACACAATGTACTGACACAATGTACCGACACAAGACAAAGTGTGCCAACACAATGTACCGACACAATGTACCGACACAAGAAAAAGTGTACCAACAAAATGCACCAACAAAATGTACCGACACAATGTACCGACTAATTGCACCGACACAATGTACCGACACCATAACGTTATATTCCAGGGTAAGAATGCTTATTTTGAAAAGAAAAACTTTGCAAAATGAAAAGTCACTTATTTAAAACTTTCCCTTCTATTTCAGTACATGCCGCATCTGAATTGTTTTTAAAGTTTTTTTTTTTATTCCTCTTCAATTGGCAAAACTTTTTCCATGTCGATCAATCTATTGGAAACAAAGTTGGAGAAGTAAATTTAAGAATATTCTACCAGTTATTCTTCTAAACTCACTTTTTTTTAAAAAAAATATATAATCTGTGTTATATATTAAATAAAACCTGCGCACAACTCTAAGATGTTGCGACCGGAAATATATACACTGATTGCAACTAAACTACACCACTTCCACTTATAGTTATTGAATTCTATCTGAGCGCTATCTATTTACGCAAATAGAGTAATATTTTGTTCATTAATTTGAAACCACCATAATTAGTTTTATTTATTGATATACATGGTACTTTCTTTAACATCTATGCTTTTTTTTCTCCAGCTTTTTTGACAATATTTACAACATACTGATCATTAATTTAACTGTAATTACTTGATCTTTGTACCCTATACGATTGTTTCTATAATTGACAATAAATACCCGAAGTTAACGACTACTTTGTACTGTGCACTGTCCTATTGGGCATTACACTTAACACTCGGCCACACGCACAAAGTCCAGATAAGGCTATTTAGCTCTTTAAGTGTCGTGTGCACATCCTCCCAACCCAACCCCCTCCTCAAAACACTTAGCTTTCACCGCAATATCCCATAATTTCCCCCAAATATAGCTCGTAAATATAAATATTATCTCTAGCCGGGCAAACGGTTTTGTTCTTTTTTATAATCATCGCGTTTTTGTTCTCTACCAGCTGTGGCAGGGCGATCGAGCCGGTATTTCAAATACCAGGTTTTTGTTCACTTCCATCATTACATAGGGTCGACAGCTCACGTCATCGCGTTATGTGCTGTGTTAACAACCCCCTTCCCTCCCCTCTCCCCCTCAGGCCAAGGACAGCGAGAAATGATGACGTCACGACGAGCAAATAATCAAGCAAATGAGCTGACCTATTACCGGAAATAGATGGCGAATGGTCGTGCTCTTCCTGTCTACATGAGGGTCCCGGATTCGATCTCCAGTGAGAACAAGAAGGGAATTTTTTTTTTTTCAATTAACGGTGAAAGTTTCCTCCAAGTGTCTTCATGGTGCGTCCATGGCCATTGGCACTATTCTTAAAAATGTGGGGATGAAAGAAGAGACATTACAAAAACAGTCCAGTAGTCGTTGATAGGATCCTCACAGTGACTTCACAGATTACTGGGATGGTATCTGCCACGAAAAACTAAAAAAAAAAACAGGATCGTGGGTGGGGCATGAAGGAGGAGATGTATTTTAATGTAGTTAAGAGAAATTTTCAAAACACTCAAAAATGGATGACTGGCATACTAAACCGACTGCGAAAAGAAACGTTTCATAAATTGCGCGATAGATGTTTAAAAAGCAGAATACATTTTTTTTTAACCGGATCAATGATATGATATTACTAGCTGTATCCTGCAAAACCTTTGCATAGAGTTATATCCCCTTAGGCTTGATCGGTAGGCTAGGTTATTTTTTGGTTTCGGGCAGATCCGATATTTTCATGATTGTATTTTAAACTGGACTAGTGTTGTATTAATTCTTTACTTTCGATTTAACGCAGAGCCCAAATCGCTTGTATATATAGTATACTCTGTTGGCAGAGTATGAGCACTTATCCCTTTCCATTTTATGTGACGCCACTCAATTGTACTCTCAATATTTGATCCATAATTTTAAACAACGATTAAAAAACAAAACAAAGTTTCAAAACAAGACGTGGACAAAATGAACGAAATAAATCCAGGGAAAAAATTAAATTATTTCACATCAAATAACTTAATGACCTTTTTTAAAAAAATCTACATTATTCTCTCTCTCTCTCTCTCTCTCTCTCTCTCTCTCTCTCTCACACACACACACACACACACACACACACTCTATTTCCCCTATTACTCACCAAGCTCTCTCTCCATTTTTTTCTTCTTTACTTTGTCTCTCATTTTTATTTTTTGTCTTATATCATTCTGCCGTAATATTATGTGCTTCTTCAATATTTTTTTTTATATCTCTTAAACTCTCTCTAATGTTTCTTTATTTGATTCCCTGAAATTTTCAGATTTCTTCAAATCATCATTCAACTTGACAATGAAATGTAAAACTCAAAAAAAAAAAAAGCAGACACTTATACACTCGGAATTAGTCTTAGCAGTATCCGAGTCGAGTGTCAAACATTTAGTATTTTACTGTTAGCTGGCCAAAAAAAAAACCTTCTAGCCTGGGAGCTAGGATCTGGGGCCCAGCAGCGGCCCACATTGGCCACTACAGTTATGCTGCACTATATTTCTAGTGTCAGGTTTTCTTTCACTGGCTGTGTGCATGTAGCTGAGTCTTCCTTAGACACTAATTTCGATCTTCTTCTTTTTTTTTTTGACTGTTTGGTGAAATGGCTTAAACAGCGGCCTTATGTGATAGAGACAAGGACAACGCCCCCCCCAGACACCTGAGCCTAAAAAGGGCCCTGTGATAGAAGCGTTTCAATCACTTAAAAACTTTGTTTTAAGAGCAAGCACTCACCTATATAGTACTTGCAGTCATAGATATTCATGGAGATCCTGCACCCTCCCAAAACATTACTCCTCCCCTACAGCATAATCCTAAAGTGTCAAGATCCTCTTGGCAATAATAACTAGTGGGGCCCTGATGACACCAAATTTGAGAGGGATTAGTCCTGGAAGGGGCCGATTTGGCAGCGGGGCCGAAGGCGGTCGCATTGATTCATGAGAAGAACTCTGATTTTACAAAATTGTTCCGGTCCCTCAAAAGCCCAGCATCTTTGTAATCGAACCATGATTCTTGAAATATTTGCTAGTTTTCCATATATTCTTGTTCTGCCTCAGCGGTGGGTATTTCTGGAACCAAACTTTAACACACCAGGGGCGACCAAAACGTTTAGCCCTTGTGGGCTACATTGGAGAACAACGGGACGTAGTGGGCCTCAAGTTAAATAGAAAATAAATAAACGTATCTGTAGAAGAATTAAACAGTGAAAAGTTTAAAATGGTTTACTAGACGCAAATTCCCTTTAAATTGATTAAGAGGCATTGATTACTATTCGCATTGCTCATTTTAAACTTTTGTAATTATTTTATTTTTGGTGATTCATTCTTGAAAATAACCTCTCATAAACATTGGTTCTTTTAATAGTCCAGTTTATACAGTGAAGGGGCGTGATTTAATACTGCAATTTATATAATGAAGGGGCGTGATTTAACAGTCCAGTTTATACGGTGAAGGGGCGTGATTTAATAGTCCAGTTTATACGGTGAAGGGGCGTGATTTAATAGTCCAGTTTACATAATGAAGGGGCGTGATTTAACAGTCCAGTTTATACGGTGAAGGGGCGTGATTTAAATTTTTCTATAAGACTGAATAAAGCTTCTCTTATCAAGCATATACAGACCATCGGGCTCAGATAATGCAGAGTTCGAAGACAAAGAACCATTCTTCGGAATAGTCTGTCCTTATCTTCCCCAATAAAAGGGTGCCCAATTAGGTGGACTTAGGGACATTGATCACATGGTATCGAAATCGGAACCTTTCATTTAGAAGACGAGCATTCCACCATACTACTGTATCTCCCGTGGTGCACCCATGACCATTGCACTATTGGCCATGGTTGGGATGAAAGAAGGGCACTGCAAAAACCGTCCCATTCGTGGTTTATAGGATCTAAGAGATTTCATCTCATCCTTACCGGGACTTCACACACACACCATACTACAACCTTACATTTGGAAATTTGAAATGTGGCAATATTGTTTTGTTGTATGGCATTGGGGATGGTAGATATTTATTTAAGTGGTTGTTTCTTTCCCAAATCTTGGCAAATGTTATCAATTTCAAGAGTTTAAGAAGTACCAGTGTTAAATTCACAATTGCTTGCCTTAAATTGGAATTATTCAAATAATTAATAATCTGGGTTTGTTTTTAAATAGTAATAAAAAGTTGCCTAACCCTCTTAATGAGATCGGGGCAGATGAAGTGTAGAATTCATCAGTTTTTATAGACTCGGCATATGAAGGGATTGTGTGATTAGCACAACGCCCAGCTCCATTTACTTGCCTAACTTAAGTCAGGTACCCATTTAAAGCTTGGTCTTACTTGTGGGAATACATTTTGCAGCACAGCTCAATCAACCAAAAGTCATCATTTGATGGGAGTTCAATCAAGATTTCAAAGAGCCCGGGGCAGAAATTGAAAACTTCTTCGAAACAAACTTCAACATTCAACTACTTTCACCAAGATTGGCAACAACAATTCATCAAACAACAATTGGCGGAGTTTTCGGACGATTAAATAACTACAATTTAGAATGTTTCAATTATGAGTCCTATTTCAGTGACCACAAACCACTTGTAGTTAGATTTAAGAGAAAATATATTTTTATCAAATATAAAGAAACGCCTTTTTTAATATCTTTTTTCAGATATATGCATTATACAATTGAATTTATAAACATTTCCAAAATTTACAAATATTTACTGAAATATAGCATACGTACTGATACATACACGAAAATGCGCTAACACGTCCTGTGTCCATTATGGAACAGGCTTAGATTGCTTGTTTTTTTCATGATTGTATTTTAAACTGGAATACTGTTGTATTAATTCTTTACTTTCGATTTAACGCAGCGCCCAAATCGCTATTAATATACTATAAACTTCTGCACAGACTTCCACTAAGGTGCACTATGCAGCGACATTTCATCAAATATAGATCTTGTATTCTGTTGATATTACAAGTCTTTTTAAATGCTGTAAATAAATCCCTTGGTTTAGTTGTGACTTTCAAATGCACGAGTGAGACCATTTCTTTTAGTTTTCAATCGATATAAAATGTATTTGAACTAGGTTTAGTGGCAACGGCAAAGCATAACATTTAAGGATAAGTTTTATTTTCATATCAATTCGATTTAAAATTATCAAAATACGTGGACACCATGATTGGGCACCAAACTGATTTTTTTAGAAGACAAATCATGTTTTTAACGAAGGAAACATTATCTGCAATATCTTGTGTATGTTATTATATAATAACGCCATCGGCATTTCGTCGAGGGCCGCATGCGGCTTAAGGGCCGCACTTTGGACACCCATCACATTGATAAAGTCCAAAAAAAAAACATAATTGTTATTTATCTTATTAATATCAATGAAAATGCGGAAGCTAATCTCATGTAGCTTTTATTCGACATAAATAAAGTTTAAGAAAAAACGTAGGCTTAAAAAACTCACAAGCTGAAACCAAACTGAACAGTCAAGCAGCCAAAATTATAGCCTGCCAAAATAGCAATCAGAAAACAAACCTCACTATAGTTCCTGGCCACACTATCAAAAGTCAAACTTGCCAGTTTGGGATTTACAACGTCATAACAATTTGTAGCAGTAATGCTATCTCGCTAGATTTTACGCCGACAGCTGTGATCAGGTTCTGTAATTATTCTCAAAGTCTGACATTAATTATTACATGTATTATTTGCGATATAAAGCACAGAAATGCATTGTCTATACATCTTGTCTATACACCTTAAGAATGTATATATATATATATATATATATATATATATATATATATATATATATACATATATATACTTTTTATACAATTCACTGAAACAAGCATATGACTGGAACTGAAAGAATGGTTTCAATGGGATTAAGAAGCTTGGGAACATATCAGATAATAAGTTATTACAGACCACCATTGGTGTTATTTTTGCATACAGCTATTGTTGTTATATTTTTCTAACTAGCTATGTTATTGTTATATATATTCTTTGGTTACGGTTAAGTTTAGTTTTGATTAAGTCCACAGACTATCTATCTATCTATCTATCTATATCAGAGGCGTAGCGAGGGGTGGGCAAGGCAACTCGCGCCCGGGGCATTTTACCTTTTTAGCGCCCCCCCATTCGAAAACCATATATAATTATATGTAAAATATAGCATTTGGCGCCCCTGAACCTCGGCGCCCGGGGACATATGTACCCCCGCTCCCTAACTACGCCTCTGACATATATATATATATATTTCTTGCGATAATGACAATAGTTATTAGTTTACCAGTGATTCAAAAATCTTCGCACTGATTACTTACATTAAGTGATGCCGACATTTCAAGTTGGCCCTCTATACATTTTTGTCTATAAGTACACAGGCGTCACTACTGGTGGCTGGGTGTAGAGTCAAAAGAAATAAACTGAATGCGGTCAGTGAGTTTCCATCACTGAATCCAATTACATATTGTAATCTTTACTGTTCCATCTCCGGATACAGAACTACAAGACAAATAGATCAACTTGGTATCTGGACATTAAAGCGAGCAAAACTTTGCCACCCAATGCAATGTTGATGGACGATTAGGATCACAGGATGGTCGATTTTATTTAGCTTATATTAAAAGATACGACAATAACTTCATTCAACTATCACCAGATATTTCGAGACAGTCCTGGAGGGGGAATATCTAGATTTTATTTAATGTTTGAATCATTCTGAATTTCTCTACTCAGTGAGGCAATAATTTATTCTACTACTAATATGATAACAATTAACAAAGGCTTGATAACAATTAACAAAGGCTTGATAACAATTGACAAAGGCTTGATAACAATTAACAAAGGCTTGATAACAATTAACAAAGGCTTGATAACAATTAACAAAGGCTTGATAACAATTAACAAAGGCTTGATAACAATTAACAAAGGCTTGATAACAATTAACAAAGGCTTGATAACAATTAACAAAGGCTTGATAACAATTAACAAAGGCTTGATAACAATTAACAAAGGCGAACACTTCACTCTCTCTCTCTCTCTCTCTCTCTCTATATATATATATATATATATATATATATAGATAGATATATAGATAGATAGATAGATAGATATATAGATAGATAGATAGATAGATAGATAGATAGATAATTATTATATAGATATGATTATCCGATATTTAAGCAGATTCTAATATGGAGTCTGTGAGATTAAACAGATGAAAACATCTAAATTATATTTTCTATAAATTCTGCAGCATTACAGTGCATCAGCTAGTTTAAAATATGTTATTTCTAATATAATGAATATAATACTAACTGCCACTTTACCATTAAGCTCTTTTTTAAAAAAATAGCATCACAATATTCAAATATCCAATCTAGGACTAACGACTCTTACATAACTCTTTTGTCTCATTTTGATGAAAACTGAAAAAAAACCTCAAAAAAGTTGTCAAGAGCCAGACCAGTCAAAAAATAAATAAATAAAAATGACACAAAATAAGAAGAAACAAAGGCAAAGTTAGTTTGACTAGTAAATTATGTTACAAAGGCAAAGTTAGTTTGACTAGTAAATTATGTTACAAAGACAAAGTTAGGTTGACTTGGGTTCTTTTGGGTTATGTGTCAAACCTTGTTTTCCTGTTTTGTATCTATTTAATATGAAATGTAAAGTTTTCTTGTGTTGCGATATTGTTGCATTTTTTTAAAATTGGGAATATACAATAATAAAAACAAAAAAAAACATTTTTTTTACAAGTATAAATGTTTATCAGCCCCCCTGCCCCCTCCCCCACCATTTCCAAATAAGCCCCTTCACCCCCCCCCCAACTTTCAATAATAATACCATATCAGTCTATTTAACCATTCACACACCGACCCCTCCCCCTCAGGATCTCCCCCTCCCCCCCCCCCGGCCTACAGGACAAAACACCCTAAATACGATGTGCTCATCATTTGTATTTGAAAAAGACTAGTATTGATTGAAACAACTTTTGAACTCTCAATTGGAATGAAGGCGGCGAAATAGGTCATTTGTGGTGGTAAGGTACCACCAGAGCCGAGCCCACTTGACAGTAAGGGAGGGGGGGACCTTGGTGGGAGGTAAGGAACCTATATGTGTTTTTTCTTCCTTTTTTTTGTACAACTTAATTTAAAAAAAAATTATTTCAGTAATTTCTTGGTTCTTTATCTGGATATGTAACAGGCCCGTAGCGAGCGGGGGGGGGGGGCCTGCGTTTTGTCTGGCCCCCATCTGCTTGTTTGCTCTACTTAGTAACATTAATTTCCTGCCCCCCCCCCCCCGCTATTGGCCTGGTCCCTGCTGTAGAATTTTCACGCTACGGGGATGATATGTAAACAAATAAAATAAACATTAAAATATAATGTAAAAAAAAACTAACATAAATAAAAATTGTTTTAAAATTAATTTTATCTTTCTTCCATTTTTATTTTAAATTTGAAATATTTCTTCTTTTTTTTCCTAGCGAAGACTTATAAGGCAACAATATTTGTTTTTTTTTTTTTTTTACATATATAAGAACCAGAAAAAAGCATCAATTGTACAATTTATGTTTTAAATGGGAAGGTTCCAGCAGTCGTAACAAAACATCCGCCAATATATCGTCATAAACAAAACGAGATTTACGTTTATGGCAGTAATGGGAGAGTAATAAGACAGGGAGAACAACTTTACGTTTTGGGGGGGGGGGGAGACTTTGTGCGGAAATAATTTCCCGCCCAAATCCTACTCGGTGCTTAGCCACACTTTGTGTATATAAATAAAGATTTGTTTGAGAAATGCTACCGTCTGTCTCAATTAGACTTAAATGTCTCAGCCAAAACTTCTTTTTTTATTTTATTTTCTTTCCCCAAATGAAAGCATCGATTTCACGCAGAAGCTGTTGTTGGTTATTTTTTATGTTATTTTTTTTTTGTCAATGAAAGGAAAAAAAAAAGTGCTATCCATTACAATATGTTCACCGGAAGAGAAATCCAAGATGGCTTGGATCTGCGCAGTAAAAAATAATATAAAAAAATGGAATTGGGGAAGGGGCGCAAAGAATACGAGAGAAAAGACAGGAAGAATAAAAAGGAGAATAAAAATGAAAGAGGAGTGGGAAGGGGAAATATTACATCCCACAAGTGAGAACATGCCAGATGCTACTTGTAACCATGTTATCAGGAGATCGGACTTTGCCAGGTACAACAAGTCAATTTGACGGCCAGTTTGGCATTAAAACAGAAATATTATTGAAGCACAGAGGCTGAAGAAAATAAACCTTGGCTACAGATTTTTGTGTTACAGGATTGTCGCTATCTGTGAAATAATTGCATCATTCAAAATGTGTGCGTTGTTATGGTACAGTTAAATACTAAAAATCTACTAAGAAAAATTAGCAGGTGGTGAGATGTAAATAAATGTCTTTATTTATCTTTGTTTTCCAATAAATCACCTTGCTGGTCCCTAAACTTTTTTTTATCGCCGCATAAATGCGAGCTAGGAGCTTGAAGGGATTGAAGACTTTCCGGTGGCGATCATGATAATACGCACACACTTTTCGTGCATTATGGTAACCTCACAAAACACATTCACATCTAAAAGTTAAAGAGCACAATTTTATGCAAAACTAAAATATTGATACTTTGAAGAGCAATCATGGACAACATTTATAATCTATTAAGTCAAGGCCTAAGTATATAACTTAATTATTAGCTAGAGAGAGGTTTTTAGACGGTGGAGTTGGGTCACAGTGAAGATGGTAGGATTTAGTTACAGTAAAAATGGGTGCTGGATGGTAGGATTTGTGCTGGATGGTAGGATTTAGTTACAGTGAGGATGGGTGTTGTATGGTAGGATTTAGTTACAGTGAGGATGGGTATAGATGGTAGGATTTAGTTACAGTGAAGATGGGTATAGATGGTAGGATTTAGTTACAGTGAGGATGGGTATAGATGGTAGGATTTAGTTACAGTGAGGATGGGTATAGATGGTAGGATTTAGTTACAGTGAGGATGGGTGCTGGATGGTAGGATTTAGTTACAGTGAAGATGGGTATAGATGGTAGGATTTAGTTACATTGAAGATGGGTAATGGATGGTAGGATCTAGTTACAGTGAGGATGGGTATAGATGGTAGGATTTAGTTACAGTGAGGATGGGTGCTGGATGTTAGGATTTAGTTACAGTGAGGATGGGTGCTGAATGGCTGGGTTTAGTTAACAAATAACACAACCTACTCAAATTTACGGTCTAGTAGCCATAATCAAACTTTATGGTTGACTGGGCACGTCTACCAAATAACAACTGTCTAAGTGTTCACTTTATTAGTGAATCTGCACTTCACATATAGACAGACTTATTTTCATTTATCTGTAAACAACACAAGAGTCATCGATTTAAACAACACAAGAGTCATCGATTTAAACAACACAAGAGTCATCGATTTAAACAACACAAGAGTCATCGATTTAAACAACACCAGAGTCATCGATTTAAACAAAAATAAATGTACAACAGATTTTTTTTTAAATGTTTGAATAAAGTGTGTTCTGATTCACGCTTACAGGGGCTCTGTTAGGCAATGCGTGGTTCTATTAGGCAGTGCGGGGCTCGATATGCAGTGCGGGGCACTAATAGGAAGTGCGGGGCTCTATTAGGCAGTGCGGGGCTCGATATGCAATGCGGGGCACTAATAGGCAGTGCGGGGCTCTATTAGGCAGTGCGGGGCTCGATATGCAGTGCGGGGCACTAATAGGCAGTGCGGGGTTCTATTAGGCAGTGCGGGGCTCGATATGCAGTGCGGGGCACTAATAGGCAGTGCGGGGCTCTATTAGGCAGTGCGGGGCTCGATTAGGCAGTGCGGGGCTCTATTAGGCAGTGCGGGGCTCGATTAGGCAGTGCGGGGCTCTATAGGAAATGCGGGGCTCGATTAGGTAGTGGGGGGCTCGATAAGCCAGTGCGGAGCTCGATTAGACAGTGCGGGGCTCGATTAGCCCCTCATACTCCCTTTCTTTCCCACGTTATAGAAAAACTTGCAGTAAGTCCATAGTGTCATAGAAATGACTTTCAAGAGTCTGCCGTATGGTTAAAAATTATATGTGAGACTGGCAAACAATGATGTGATTTTAGAAACCCAGGAAAAAATTATTTTTTAGTAGCAACAGGTCCGATAACTGGTAAAAAACAAATATTAGTGGAAGTTACCGGCCATAGACGAATCGATTGTTATCTATGTCTGGTGTTGAAGCAGAAGTTTCTGGTCCATTATATTCTGTAACAGACAAAAAAAAAGAGAAATATTGACTGTCAAGAAATTAAAATTGAGGTAAAAAAAAATTGAATTTTACATGCTCGCGCCAAGTGGCTCCATCGATTGGACAGATTTCGGCCTTCATCAATCCATGAGTCCGAACG
>JAGDYQ010000160.1:832831-853214 GCA_021962125.1 Bulinus truncatus | reverse complement strand
AGTACACTTGCAGTACACTTACAGTACACTTGCAGTAAACTTGCCGTATATTAAAAATAAAAACAGATAGTACAATTAAAAATACAAACATGCACTTAATTACACTTGCAGTACACTTGCAGTACACTTGTAGTACACTTGCAGTACACTTACAGTACACTTGCAGTAAACTTGCTGTACACTTGCTATACACTTGCAGTACACTTACAGTACACTTACAGTAATCTTGCTGTATACTTACAGTACACTTACAATACACTTAATTACACTTGCAGTACACTTGCAGTACACTTGTAGTACACTTGTAGTACACTTGCAGTACACTTACAGTACACTTGCAGTAAACTTGCTGTATGCTTGCTATACACTTGCAGTACACTTACAGTACACTTACAGTACACTTGCAGTACACTTACAGTACACTTACAGTACATATACTTTAATGCAGTGGTGGCTAACATTTATTGAAATTAAGAGCAAAGAAGGGTCAACCAAATCTGCATCGTTGAGAACAGAAAAACACAGCCCAAGCAAGCTGTTAGGTTGGCGACACTTGTTCTTTTGAAATAATGTTCAATGATAGAATTTAATTGTTCTTTCGCGAAACACTTTACATCGCTTTCGCGGAACACTTTACATCGCTTTCGCGGAACACTTTACATCGCTTTCGCGGAACACTTTACATCGCTTTCGCGGAACACTAGTTCTGAACTGGCCAATAGCGTGCGGGGGGGTAGTAGCCGCCCCCCGCCAAAGCCTTGTCTGACCCCCCTCTGCTTGTTTGCTCTACCTCTCTCTAGTAACATTTCATTTCCTGCCACCCCCCCGCACTACTATTGTCAGCCCCTGGCTGTGGTGATTTTCACGCTGGGCTGGTTCTGAATCACCACTTTTAATTCATAACTTCTGACCTTAATCATTTTCTCTCTCTCTCTCTCTCTCTCTCTCTCTCTCTCTCTCTCTCTCTCTCTCTCTCTCTCTCTCTCTCTCTCTCTCTCTCTCTCTCTCTCTCTCTCTCCCTCACCTTCCTTCCCTACAATCTTTTAGAAACATTTATTCAAGTAAAGACAGGCATATGTGTTGATTGAAATATCTGCTCTGGTTCTGAGACTGCAACGGTTGTTCATGACATTATCAGGCCCTAAGCAAACCACCCCCCTCCACCTCCCTTCCAGCTATTGTTTCGCACAACCCTTCGTCATCTGTCATGTGACTGACACCGATCAGAATCGAAGCTGATCGGAAATATCCAAAAGTGGTCGCGCGTCTGGTTGAGGTCAAATGTTTGACCCAGTTTTTTCCAGGCGACATCTGTTCGCTATGATGGCATAACTGACCGTCGACATAGACAGGGCTGGTTGTTGACATAGACAGAGCTGGTTGTTGACATAGACAGGGCTGGTTGTTGACATGACATAATTAATTGTAACCCTGGGGATAAATGTGTGTGACCATTCCACGAGTGTCGACTGTGAGGACGGTTCTGGCCGGCGTTTAATTCGGTTGATGTCAGTGTTAAACTGACAACATTTGATTGGCCGAAGTTTGCATTCACTCCAACGTTTAGACTGACGCTTTGTTCAACTTCCGTGTCTCAAGGTGTGTGTGTTTGTATGTGTGTGTTTGTATCAGTGTGTTTGTATCTGTGTGTTTGTGTGTGTGTGTGTGAGTCCGGATATAACTTTGCTTATTGCGAATAAGAGATCATGAAAGTTGAACTATTTGATTCTTCGAGGAAAAGTACATGTAATTCAAAGCAATATGTATTAAAGAAAATATGTACATAATAAATGAGTTCTTATAAACTATATAATACACACACACATACATAATAAACAGCATAAAAACAGCATGTATTTAGCCTCTATGAATGAGAATGTTCATTTATTTTACTGATAGTTCATGTAAACAATACATTTATAGTTGTTTATTATCCTTATGCTGCATGCAGTTTAGGGTTACTTCTAATCTGGGGTTGTGTGGGATCATTGAAAAAAAAAAATCAAATTGGGTAATAAATGGTGTGTGTATCGGGAAGGGGGGGGCGCACCAAGTGGAGATATAGAGGAGACTTTAACCATACATATCCATTGGTCCTCACCGGAGATAGAACTCAGGTCGACAGTCGTTTGCTTTACCACACGAACATCCGTCCCCTATCTATGAGTTAAGGTAGGGACGGGCAAATTACAACCCGCGGGCCAATTATGGACATTTTGGTTATCAGATGCGGCCCACGGTTACGATGACGTATACGTTAAGTTAAAATAAGTTCATATCTACTCTCCACCCATCTTCTCTTAGGTCAAAATTAACAACTCACTTTGGCTCGAAATATGAAAAGGTGACATGAAATTCGAAAGTTTGTGCAGTCCTGGGTTATGGGCTGACGATGGTGACTTACCCGTGTATAGGTAAGACAACCCCCCCCCCAAGGGACAAAACCCAAAACGGACAAAACCCGAAAAGGGACAAAAATCCCAACGAACAAACCCCCCAACGAACAAAACCCAAAACGGACAAAACCAAAAACGAACCAAACCCCCAACGAACAAAACCCCCAACGAGCAAAACCCCTACGTGCAGAACCCTCCAATAAAAAAAAATATTTAAATCAGTTACATGTGTTGTTGAGGACGTCGTGCTAACCACACAACCCCCCTAGTCATGCCGAGGTTATAGAAACAGTTGAATTCTACACTTTATCTGTCCCGATGGCCCGGCAGGGCTAAGGGAACTTTACTACTTTACTATATGTGTTGTTGAAGTATAACGAACTTTTATTTTTTAACTATATTTTTTCTTATGACTGACATGACATGAGACATAATGTTATGTATATGTCATTTGGTATCTTGTACATTGTACGTCATGAAGGTCTATTGTCGTACTCAAATAACAAACTTGTTCATTGTTAAAAATAAAATTCACTTCCATGTTTAATAAAATGATTTCCCTGGATGTATATTCACAAAAAAAAAATACTTTTATTTATCTTACATCTAAGTTAAATATTACATTATACTTGTATTATCAATTTCAGGGGAGGGGGTTGGCCTACTGGGGTTTTAACCTTGGTGGGGGGGGGATGGTATTGTTGGCCGTGAATCCCGAGCTAGCGTTTTGTCCGGATACTGATTTAAACCGCATGATCATCGGTTGCCTTACTGATTCTGTTTGTTTTCCACCCAGACATCTTCTAACCAAATTTATTTGTAACTTTTTTTTACCCTTTGACTTTCTTACTCTTTGACTTTCTTACCCTCTGACTTTCTTACCCTTTGACTTTCTTACCCTCTGACTTTCTTACCCTCTGACTTTCTTACCCTTTGACTTTCTTACCCTCTGACTTTCTTACCCTCTGACTTTCTTACCCTTTGACTTTCTTACCCTCTAACTTTCTTACCCTTTGAATTTCTTACCCACTGATTTTCTTACCCTTAGACTTTCTTACCCACTGATTTTCTTACCCTTAGACTTTCTTACCCTTTGACCTATCTACCTACAATCGGACACTCGTGCTATATCACGCCTGCCATTCATATTTTAAATCAAATGAACATAAAGAAACAGCTCGACAGATAAAGTCTAACACAATCAATACTTTGATATGGAAATAAGAGCTCACCAAATAGACTAAGTTTCACAGTGAAACGGAAAACATTTTATTGGAAACTGCCAACTCCTGAATGTACCGTTTTTTTCAACCAAGTATTATTAAAAAAAAATCTCTCGTACTATTTCAAAAAAAAAAAAAAAATAAAAGCTTTGAATGTTAGAGAAATAAAAAAGAAATCTTCGATGCCCGTCCATCCCATGAGATGCTTTGTTGTGTTTCTGTCAAGTTACTTGGACTAGACTCTCGTCAAATCTTACACATCTGCCTTTTTTACTCACTGAGTTTTGTCTTCTTTAACTTCCCGTTTCTATAGAAACTCAAAATGTTCTTCCATGTATTAGATGTTGCCGTGTGTTGGAGAGTTCTGGCTGTTGAATATGATCTTCATTTTGGCTTGTTATTGGAAATAAAGTGAAGGCCAACAGGTCAATCGATAAATAGATGAAGATGAACAGACAGACATAAGAACAACAGACATATGAACAGACAAACAGTTAGCTGAGACAGATCGTGGATAGTTTGTTGGATAGATTATTGATATAAAGACAGACAGACAGAAAGTCAGACAAAGAGACAATCAGCTTACTGAGATATATAAATAGTTTGTTAAATAGATTATAAATATCAAGATAGACTGACATAAAATCAGGCTAACAGATAGGTAAAGATAGAAAGCTGAGATAGGTAAATAGTTTGTAAGACTGACAGACAGAAAGACAAAGAGATATAAATGAAGAGAGACAATAGGCTTCAAGAAATAATTTCTATTTAATCTGATGCAAAGGGTGGTCCAAAGGTACATTATCTTGGGCCCCCAAAACATCTATGAAAGTCTCTGAATAGGGCCCACTAATACTTAAAAAGGGGTCTGCTGTCATTTTAAGACACACCGTGCCCTCCAATACATTCAAGTTTATGTTAGTGTATTTAACTGAACTACAACCGTTTCACACACAATTTCATATAAATTTTACATTGACCCTTTTTTAAAAAACAAACAAACAACATAATATAAATATACTAGCTGTACCATTCAAAACATTTGCATAGAAATATACCATAGCTCAAATTTGAGGTTATAGGTTGATGTAACTTTATGGGTCTTATTATTTTATGTAGAGTTTAAAAAAACAAGCAATTAAGCCTGTTCCATTCTGGACACAGGACGTGTTAGCGCATTTTCGTGTTATGTATCAGTACGTTTGTTAGCTTTCAGTAAATATTTGTAAATTTTGGAATTGTTTATAAATTCAATTGTGTAATGCATATATCTGTAAAAAAATATTATAAAGACGTTTCTTTATATTTGAAAAAAAATATTTTCTCTTAAATCTAACTACAAGTGGTTTGTGGTTACTGAAATAGGACTCATAATTGAAAACATTCGAAATTGTAGTAAGTCTTATAGGACAGCTTGCAGAGTAAAAAAATCCTGTAAAAAGAAATATTCGAACAACTACAGACGAGATGCCAAGAGGTGTAGATTGTTCGGCTGTCTGGGAACCCCCGGTTCGATTCTTTGTGAGAATCAAGCGGATTTTTCCAGGTCAAAATACGGTTGAAGTCCCCCAAGTCCACCCAGCTTTAGATGGGTATCTAACTGAACCCTTGGGGAAGTAAAGAGATGCACCGCTTTGTGCTAACCAAACAACCGCCTGTAGACATCTACGTGTTTACAAAGAAACAGCTGAATCCTACACTTTATCTGACTAGATGGCTCTCTAACTATTGGTCATTACTACCCTTGCAATACAAACATTTGCCTGCCAATAGCAAATTTCTCACGGTTTTAAATATATATATATATATATATCAGTGTATACAATTTTACTTGTAGAAAAATACAACTGTCCATAACTAAATACCAAGTAGTTGAACAGAAAAACAATTTAAGGAAGTTTCACCAAATTGTCGGTTTCCACAGTTCAATTATATGAGGTAGAATGAAAAGTTTACTTTGAAGAACAATGAGTCTAAACATTGTCATGACGGTACCTACTGCCTAGTATGTACCTTTGGTTTCGTAGCTGAAGAAACCTTTAAGAAAGTTGCATAAACCTTTCCTTATTTCACGCATTTCCCAGGGGGGGGTAACTCGGTTTACTTTCCATCGAGATGTCACCTTACACTCGTTGCAATGTTTTAGCTCGAGGAGAAGGGCGAGATGATTTTAACGGACTCCACGTGTCTCAGCCGATCCCGATCCCATTGTCATTGTCCAGTAATCTCCCACTTGCAAAATGTGTCCACAGATGGCGACACGGTTCGATCTCCTCAAAGTTTTTTGCTGTTTCTTTGTGTGTGTGGCGTGTGGCAGTGACGATTCTTAATAGAGTGACATGGTGTCTCGGGCAATGTTTTGTCATTCAGCGCCCCTGTAGGCAAGAAAAAAAAATGTGCAAATCTCCCCGTTTGTCCCACTTTAACTTGCCCCCTAGCGACACTGCACCCGTTTGCAACCACAGAAGTGATATGAGGTTGTGTTAGCAATGTGCAAAGTGATAAGGTTGTTATTGGCACCCACAGAAGTGATAGGGGTTGTGTAATTACATTGTGCCATGAGCGATAGGTTGTATTTTAACCATCTACAGGAATGATCAGGGGTTGTGTTAGCAATTAAACACATAAGTGGTAGGGGTTGTGTTAGCAATGTACAGTAGTGATACAAGAAGATTGTTGTTAAGCAATGTACAGAAGTGGATAGGGGTTGTGTTAGCAATGTGCGAAGTGATAGGGGGTTGTTGAAGTATTAATAAGTAGTGATAGGAGGTTGTGTTAGCTATGTAAAGTAGAAGTGATAGGAGGTTACGTTAGCGAATCACAGAAGTGATAGGAGGTATGTGTTAGCAATGTACAGAAGTGATAAGGGGTTGTTGTTAGCATCTTACAAGAAGTGTTGGGGGTTGTACCTACAATGTACCGAAGTGATAAAGAGAGGTTGTGTCAGCAATGAACACGAAAAGTGATAGGGGATTGTGCTAGTAATGTGCAGAAGGGATAGGAGGTTGTGTTACAAGCAATGTACAGAAGTGATGGAGGTTGTGTTAGCAATGTCCAGGAGTATCCGGGGTTGTGTCAGCAATGTACAGAAGTGGATAGGGGGTTATTGTCAGAAGTGTGTACCGAAGTGATAGGGACGTTATGTACATGCATGAAGTATTAGGAGGTTGTGTTAGTAGTGTCGCACAGAAGTGATAGGAGGTTGTGTTAGCAATGTACAGAAGTGATAGGAGGTTGTGTTAGCAAATTAACTGCAGAAGTGTTGGGGTTGTGTCAACAATATACAGAAGTGATAGAAGGTTAGTGTCAGCAATGTACAGAAGTAAGATAGGGATTGTAAGTCAGCAATGTATAGAAGTGACTGAGAAGGTTGTGTTAGCAAATACAAAAGTGATAGGGGGTTGTGTAGTGGTAATGTACAGAAGTAAATGTAGGGGGTTGTGTTAACCAATCTCACAGAAGTGATAAAGGGGTTATTGTTGTAATTACATGAAGTGATATGAGGGTTATTATTTGTAATGTACAAGAAGTGATAGGGGTTGTATTAAGCAATGATACAGAAGTGATAGAGGGTTGTGACCTTAGTCTTTAGAAAGTGATAGGAAGTTGTGTTAGCAATTGTACAGAAGTGATAAGAGTGTTGTGTGTGAGGAATGCGCTGAAGTGATATGAAGTTAGGATGTTAGCAATCTACAGAAGTGTTAAAGGGGGTTGTGTCGTGACAATGTACAGAAGTGATGAGGGGTTATTATTAACAATAATTAGAAGTGAAAGGGGGATTTATTAATAATGTTTTAACAGAAGTAACACACTTAGATGTAAAGTTATAGAAAAATAGCAATGTACAGAAGTGATAGGGAGGTTGTGTTCTTAAGTACAAAATGAATAGGAAGTTTATATTGTTGATATTTTTAAGTAATCTGAAGTTATTGATAAATCTACAGTAGATAGGGAATTTGTTGGCAATGTACAGAAGTGATGAAGAGGTTGTGTTGGCAATGTGCAGAAGTGATGAAAAGGTTATGCTGCTTCACTTTGGCTGACTAGGGGTTGTGTTTGGCGATAACAAAGTGATAAAGGGGTTGTGTTAGCAATGAGCACCCGTGATAGGAGGTTGTCATTGTAATGTGCAGAAGCGATAGGAGGTTGTGTTGGCAATGTACAGAAGGGTAGGGGGTTTGTCAGCAATGTACAGAAGTGATAGGGGGTTGCGATTAACAATCTACCCAGAGGTAATAGGGGGTTGTGTTAGCAATGTACAAAAGTGATATAGGTTATGTTGGTGATGTACTGAGATGATATAGGGTTAATCGTAGGTAATGTACAGAAGTGATGGGGGTTGTGTTAGTAATCTAAATAAGTGATAGGGGGTTGTTTTCGTTTGTTTTCAAGTTGTATGTATTTAACGGTCGATATAGTGTAGGAGTGTGTGTGTGTGTGTGTGTGTGTGTGTGTGGGGAGGCTGCTGCTCTTTCCACACCTCAAGAAATCTAATTCCAAGAACAAAATGTCCGCGACGGTCTCCAGAGACACTCCATTGTTTTCTGTGAGATCGTCGCTGCTTTTTTACTGGTGTTTTAAATTCTGCTTTTTAAAAAGTTTACTAAACATATTTTAAAACATCCTATTTCTTTGTTTTTTTTCGTAATACATTAATATCTTAACTTGAAGAATTCTGAGTTTATCAGACTTTCTATAAAAAAGTAAACTGTAGTTGAATTCCCGTTTTATCAAACTTTCGATTAAACACACTATAGTTTAATTCAAGATTTCTATCCCACTTTCTAAAAAGTCCAACAATAGTTGAATTTAAGATTTATCACCACTTTCTATAACATCAACTGTGTTGCAACTTAACAAAAATGACAAATAGCGTTATATTTTATGTTACATTATAGTTTTGTGTTATTAGGTTAATTGCGATGATGTTCTTTCTTTGGTTCACTTGTGGTAGCGTTCAATTTAGTTGCATTCAAAGACAATACACCATGTATCAGTCAAAACCTCCACGATTCAAATGGCGTTTATTATACGATCAAAGCATACAAGAAATAAATCATATGCATTAGCATTCACTAATGCCTAAATAATATACCAAAATATTCAGCCGTCCCGAAAGATTGAAGCAGAAATACTTGATCGAAATAAACTCTTACTTCGCACACAATATGACTTTATCTTCTCTTTTTAAGTATACTGCAGTCGCGAAAAATTGAAGTAGATACAGCCTACTTTAACAACATATACTTCTGTTACTTCCTGTCTACTAATTGTTACACCTAACTTTTCACTATAAGTATACTGCCGTCCGGAAGAAGTGTGGTAGATATACTGAAACGTCTGTTGGTCTGTCCAGTGTCTGGTCTGTCCATTTCTCGGTCTGTCCAGTCTCTGGTCTGTCCAGTCTTTAGTCTGTCTGCATTCGGTTTGTCTCCGGTCTGATTATATGTGTGCATCAAGCCGTCCCATGATTCCTAAGGCCCAAACTCTTTTGATTGGCCCTTCTCTACCCCCCTTCCCCAACTCATTCCATAATTAGGACACCTTTTCCAGCCTTGTGATTGGTTTTTGCATCCAAATACCCGTTCACAAAAGGTTAGCATCCCTTTGTTCTCTTTTCAGCTAAGTTTACTGTTACCTACGGTTAGGGTCACTGACTTGATTCAACCTAATTAAAAAGAAAGTTCGATGCCCTCCTTTGGCATAGATATAGTAGTGCTCCCCCTTGACACCTGAGACAAAAGGCTTAATGTATTTTTGGATCTAACTTACATAACTTTCCAACCTGGTTCACTGGAAACTATGGATCTAACTTGTATTTTTAACCTTTTTTCTCTATCAACAAAGATCTAACCCCTGTGACTTTTTAAAAAAAAAAAATATAATGCAGCCCCTGGCCTTACTGAACTTTTTAAACTTGACTGAATTAGCTTTGATTTCCCCAAATGATCAGTGGTTCAAAGTTGTAGGGATATACCTAAAGCTCTTGTTAATAACTCCATTGTTCTGGTTATAGGAAGGTAATTTCAAAAGGTAGCCCAAGGCTTGCAGGATATAATGATTAGGAAACGCTTGATTTTTTTAATCCAGGTTTAATTTACTATATTATATAGTGACTTCGACTCAACGATTCTGACGTTGGTATATATTCTTTCATCGAATGTTCATAGTCGTAGAACTAGTTATAGTTGTAACCTGTATCGATGTGTCACCCTGTCTTATGTGTCGTCTTCCATCTTATCGGTTATTTTAGTGCCCTCCTCCTAATCTGAAAAAGTGCACAAACAATCCCAATAGCGATCTTCCGGCGCCCACTTTCTAGCTGGAGGGCAACTGTGCGGCTGCACAGCAAAGGCAGTAACCTTTAGAAGGTTATCAAACTACAACATATACAGATGTATATATATGTATATATATATATATATATATAAACATACAAAGCTATACATATTTACACTTAGACAATCAGATATAACTACTTTAATAAAAAACAACTAATATGTTCCTGTGTTTAACTAATCCTCTATAATAATGTTGGAAGATTGGAGAGTCAATTCTGACCATGGAAAAATAAACTTTTATTATCTCAAAAGAAGAATATGTCTCAAAATATAACCGATCAAAACTGTAAATCCTAAAACATTTTTTTAGTGGCAATTTCACATCCCCCCCCACCGCCTTTCACTACCCCCCGCCACTTTACAGACCAGGGTCGATCTATCTCGTCATCCCGACAGCCAGCCAATAATTGATATGGACAGGACAGCAATTGGACAAATGGAAGGCTAAATCTGAGCACCGTCCACTGGCTTTTTTTTTTCCATGTCATCGTCGACAACGGTCGACAGCTTGACCAACACTTTTATTCATTGGGTGTTATTCCAGGCACGCCGAGGGGGGGTGGCAGCAGGCGGGGTCATTGCCAGGGGGCCCGCATCTGTAAGGGGGCCGGCTGCCCGACCATGTCAATTTTTTCACGATTCATTGTTTATTAAGCGGCCCGTGTTAGCTCTCGGCGCCCCTGGTGTTATTAATATTTACATCCAAAGAAAAAAAAGTATGGGGAGATTCAAACAGAGGCTCTGGATCAGGAAACACATATTCCTCCTCCCCCCCCCCAACACCACCCCTCCATCCTCTAACACACAGTCTCCACGGGCCGTTGCATCAAACTGGGCAACTGAATGAGGGGGGGCTCACCTATCAGCCCCGTAGCGTGAAAATTCTACAGGAGGGGGCCAGGCATTCTACAGCAGGGGCCAGGCAATAGCAGGGGGGCAGGTAATACATTTTACTAAGTAGAAACAAATAAGCAGGGGGGGGGGCAGACAAAACGCAGGGGGGCCCGGACCCCTGGCCCCCGCACGCTACGGGCCTGTCACTTATATATAGGGGGCCCCGTTTTAAGTATTTATTCATACTAAATTTGAGGGCCTCAACATGCACCTTTTGATTAGGACCCCCCATCCCACCCCCCGTAAACATCGCTGCAAGGGCCCTCAAATACCCACAAATACTCACTCGTGGAGAGTTCACACAAGGGCTTACACAGCAAACAATCAAATCATCTTTCTCGCTCTCTCACCCTCCCCCTCTCTCTCTCTCTCCACACACACACACACACGTACAAAATTACTTGACCCTCTCACAGATATTTGAGGGACATGTTCACAATTTCTTGCACGGTTAAGGAATTCATCTTGTGTTTGGAATATTAATCCCATATCATTAAAGCTAATCCTGAAATAATTGCCAGGAATCTAATTAAAAAAAATAATATCGGAACTGAGTAAAAAAAAAATTGGAACAAATTAAATTAGTGCGAAGCAAGTTGATAAGATTTCTATTTAAAAGAAAAATTGATTCGTTTTCTCAGAATGAATCTGAACAAGACAGAAAACAGATGTGGTTTTTTAATGTGAGATTATTTTAAAGATTAATAACTGAACGTGATAAAAATGGCTCCATTAGCCAAATAAAGTACTAAAAAAATGTTAACATTTGCGTCAACTGTAGTATACCACAAGGTGGGCGCGGATACGGATAGCCCATTGATGCGGGCCACCCTTGTGTTCAATTTTGCCTGAAGCAATTATTTATCAAAAAGACGAAACTGGGAACACCTTCTGGTTGTTGAATAACTCGTTGTGTTTTTCCGAAGAATGTATAGAACTACTTTAGGAAAACAAGAGAGAGAACTCATTTATCCAAAGAATATTTAGTAAGGCAGAGTTATTCCCTCTTGATTCTTGATCAAACATTTAAACCTGTGTGCACAATCTAGACTTATTTTTTGCCTTTTCATTAAAAAAAATATAAAGTTTTCATCTGTTGCTACCATTGAAAGGTGCCCATTCATTTTCTGGGCCATCTTGCTACTCAATTAGTGTTTTAGTCGTTAAAATAAAGAAACCGTAGGGCGAGCTATCATTCTAGCTGGTCTACTTGACTGACTGTCAGACCGGCCACAAGGAAAAAACAGCGTAAGCACTTTTCAGGTACGCCAAGCTAAAATAGCGTGGCATTTGGAGAGGACAGAGGGAGCCATTTTCCAAGAAAATGGGGGGAGAGAATAAGTTGCAAGCAATATCTTTGACAGCATATTCGCATAGGACCTCTTGTAATGTTTCCTTTGACTAGGACCTCTGAAAATGTTAAGGAGGTATGGTTCCCTGGGTAACCTGCGGCTGCCTGTGGACATATGTCAATAATAGACGAGAAAAAAAAAAGATGTGAATCACTTGAAATAGAGACCATAGACTTGTGGTATTGAGTCCAGATAACAACCTCGTCGCCAGCCATTCACGGAATTTATTATGATTTTTTTTTTGATATCCGAGACTTAGAAGACGTTCAGATATTAATGACGAAGCTCTTTGTTGTTACCGACAACTCCACCGACCCTGCTGGTTACCGCCAACTTCACTTAGACCCTGCTTCATTACCCGATAACTTCACTAGACACTTTGTTGTTACCGACAACTTCACTAGACACTGTTGTTACCGACAACTTCACAGACACTGTTCTTACAGACAACTTCACTAGACCCTGTTTCTACTGAACAACTTCACTAGACACTGTGGTTACTGATTAACTTCACTAGATACTGTTGTTACCGACAACTTACCACTATACAACGCCTATTAGTGTCAATGGATAAAGATTCCAGTATGGACAATTACAAAAAACATTCTAACCATCCAGATACTGGTTGAGGCCAACTCCTTCCGTAGCTATACTACGGGAAAAACTAATTAACGTTAATGGCATTTCTTGTTAACTATTCATTTTTTTTACAGGCGTTTTTTTGTTTTTTATAGTTTTACTTCGATGGTGTCTTTCCATTGTCTTAAGAGATCATGCCTTCGGTCATTGATCAGCTACCATCTTTGTCCAATCGTGGGTGCGACTGGCGGTTGATACGGCTATGCCAATTTTTTTGTTTTGCTATAACCTAATTTTTATTAACTGGATATGTTGGGATGAACACCTTTATGTAATATGTTTTTTACCGAGTCGTTTTTTTTCTCTTAGTACCCAGTCATCGTTAAAAATCGAAGTGACCTAAACATATAAAGTGAGTAAATAAAAACTAGTAGCCACTCAGACTCAGGCAGGGGACCATGTAAAGGCCGAGCAAAGGGCTGCAGATGCTGAGAGCTAGGAAGCGAGACGGCAGCAGCCGCCGAACACCCGCAGCCGGACTGCTCTGCACCGATGCACGAGAATACGGATCAGAACTCCTTGGGAGGTGGCGAAAAAACTATCGGAAGTCGACGACGGAACGCCTGTACACCATCAGCGTTCCAGGAGGTCGACAAAGTCAGGCGGAGCGCTCGCAGCCCGGAGGTTTTGAAAAGGCGCCGTCTGTTCGAAAACCAACCGAGCCGGAGACGAAAATTCTTTGACGACTCGTACTTGGGTTCACCAAAACAGATATTTGATGCTGGGGACGGAAATCGGAAGAATGGTGGAGCTAAGCGAGGAGGAGAAAAGCTTGACGATCACTTTTCGAAGTTTGAAAAGCGGCCGTGGAGCTTATCGCTGAGCCGACAACTGTCCAAAACAATGGTTTTCGTTGATGATCTGACGAGGACCTCGATAAGATCACTACATCAAGCTCGATTTAGGCAGAGCAGCTGCAAGCTCCCGCCTTGGTGAACGACCAATGGTATCACGCTTCGCGCGGAAACGACCAATGAGTATGCTGCGTTCTGAGGAAAGCGACCAATGAACATCGCACGTCTGGGTAAACGACCAATCGACAGCCTGCGTTTTCAGAAGTGACCAATGGGCGCATGTTGCGTCTTGGAAAACGACCAATGAATATGATACGTGTGGGGAAAGAGGCCAATCGGATTTGACAGATCTTTGGGAAAACGAGAAAAGAAAGATCGTTGCGCTTATGCTTACAGGACCGGAAGAAAGTTGTACCCAACTAAGACTCCTTTTTCTATTTTATTAATAATTACATTAAATAAACTCTAAAAATAAAATTAAAATATTGTTTTTCTTGAATATGCTTAACAAGTCACAACAACTTTTTGAAAATTGCCTTTACAATCATCACGAATCTTGAGCAACAATTTGAACAAACGAAACTTACTATAATGCATCGTGATTCGAAAATTATTAATACGTAAAAATGTTGCATTGATTTATGTTTTATATATAAGCCTCAAATAGTAAGGAAAATAATACTTTGCTCAAAACTTGGAAAAATATATAGTGAATAAAAAATTCAAGTCCTTTTAATAAAATCTGGTTCGTCTGATTAAGTTTTTTATTTTATTATTTAATTACGCGATAAATGCAGAATTAATAAACAAATGTTTAATTTTTAAAAAGACAAGTTTGCATAATACTTACTTAGCCACATAGCTTAAATAGCTGTGTTCCAATTATTGATAATATAAAAATAATATTACTCTGAACAAAAGTTCTCTTTCTTCCCTTTTTGGCAAAGAAAAATATTATTTCAACATGAATAATCAATGAAGCCTTAGCTTTTTATTAATATATTTCCTGACTATAAAAAAAATAGATTGACCAATCGTTTTCTTTTTACATTCAAGATTCTATTATTCTTACCCTTTGATCGGCTGAACATTCCAACTTTATATTATTTTAAATATTACAGTCCAAGTTTGTGTATTCCTTTGATGTTTGTGCTCTATAATGCATGCCATTTATGCACTATATTTAATTAAGGCTCGAAAATTTTAGCGAAATCATTTATTTTGAACTTAGCCATATTGGAAACATTTTTTAATGCTAGATTGTTCTAATTCTGCAAAATTTTTAGTAATTAAAGACTAATATTACAAAACCATAGCTTCTCCATGCTGATCATTTTTAATATTATTGACTGCTCCTTTATTTTCATTTTTTTTATGTTTGTTTTTGTCGTTTTATGGTTCGTTCAGATTGCATCATACATTAATTCTATACAAATGTAGAATAAAATTAAAGTTTTAAAAAATTAAGGAATAAAGAAACAAAACAAAAAAAATGCAGAAATAGCTTTTTAACCAAAGAAATAGTGACACATAATATTTAAATATTCTCTACGTTGATTCCAAGGTAAACTCATATGGATAGTCAAACTACGTACCTCACCCCAACCCACTACTGATGTGTCTTTTAATTTAGTTTAATCCGACAAATTTTATCTGCATAACCATGCTCTTTAAAAATATTAGGTACCATTTGATAATGCCATCTTAATACTACGTTGGTAATAGCAGAACAAACAAAGGATGGATAATTCAAAGCGTATCGTGAGATGAGGAGTCAGGAGGAGGCACGCTCAAGCGCTAAAATGCTTAACGATTAGAGCCCAGATGAACATTAGGTGTAGATTGAAAAGAGCCCTGAGTGCTGCAGGGGGGGCCAACAAGAGATCACAATTCCACATTGTCCAGGGCTCCAAAATGAAGCCTTTGCATGTGTGCCACATAAAATAAAGTATAATCACTCAACGGCCATGCATGTATGCTAACAAACGGATGACTTACAAAATAATTTTACAAATGCAGCAAGAACCTATTACTTTTATTTGTTTTACCTTTTAGCCACGAGTATGGATTAGGTCCGTGGGTATCCTACGCACCAAAAGAGATAATGGACCTTTTTTTTTTATAGGCAGCAAAAATAACGTTATCAAAGGTAGAATTAAGGTTTTGTGGGGTTCCTTTTGAATTTGGAACTTACAGGACTTTACCCTTTACCTCTTCTCTGCTTAACATATACCAGAGGCATATAAAACTTCTTATGAACCATTCTACAATTTTAAACAATAACGTTCTACAGTATGACTTCCCATGCGTCTAGTGATAATAGACATTAAGAAACTCTTGGATTTGCAGAACAACGTACACCCATATACACACAGCTACACACGCAACACGTAGGAACATAACAAGACCAAGCATGCTCTGCTGAGTGCGACCATGGCAACGGAGCACTATTTATCATATTTTTTTGTTTAAAAAACTAACATTAATATCAATACCACAACAACTCTGTGGTGTACTAAAGGTCACAGTATTTGGCAGACAGCGTAGATTACAGAATGTAAGGACTAGCAAAGTATGACTTGAAGTCAGCTTGGAGAGTGTTTCAGAGTTTTACACAAGAGCAGAACTTGCAATAGCTAACTTGTGTTGTCTTGTGTGTGAAGTCCCTGTAAGATGAGATAAAATCTCTTAGATCCTATAAACCTGTATGGGGCGGTTCTTGAGTGGTACATGACATAATTTTGGGTTTTGTGGTGGTCTTTCATCCCCCACCACAGCTGGAAGTATATAGCTCCCTCTGTCTCACTATACTGAGCAGTGGTCTTCTTCATCCTCACCACAGCCGGGAGTGTAGTGGCCCTTCTTTTATCCCCACCACAGCCGGGAGTGTAGTGGCCCTTCTTTCATCCTCACCACAGCCGGGAGCAGACCCTTCTTTCATCCTCACCAGCTGGGAGTGTAATGGCCCTTCTTTCATCATCACCAGCCGGAGTGTAGTGGCCCTTTCATCATCACCACAGCCGGGAGTGTAATGGCCCTTTTTCATCCTCACCTTCAGCCGGGAGTGTAATGGCCCTTCTTTCATCCTCACTCAGCAGCCGGGAGTGCAATGGCCTCTTTCATCCCACCACAGCCGGGAGTGTAGTCGGCCATAATGAGGCACCCCCCCATCTCAGAGTAAAAATTACCAAAGACGTTATAAATCCGCCCCTCTGCCCATGCCTAATTACGCCCATTGTTATATAAAAATGTAACATACATGTTCAAAGCTGATAATTCGTTCTAATGCAGTATTTCCCAAAATGGGGACCCATGCCCCAAAGGCTGGTGTGATTGGGTAGAGGGGATAAAAGATGGTTTAGGAAGGCAATGGAGCATTTTGAAAATAAATTTCCGTTTTCATATAATATTTTTTTTTAAAGTAATTTTTATGTTAAGTTTCCGGAAATTTTCCTAAACATGGCTTCCCTAGTTAACCTTTTAATAAGACAGGCAACAGTGGCAGAGTCGCTTTCAGTATGTTGGAGGACACTCTTATCAAAATTAATTGGCGGGGATTGGATGTGTATCCTTATGAAAAATCTTTTCTTCAGTAGGAATGCGAAAAAATGATACGGCAATTAATCTGCTACACACAAATGTCTGATAATCAAACGATTAGGATCATTAGCACAATCTAAATTATATGTGTATTTTCTGAACGCTTGTCACCAGATTAGCCAGGATCATGAGTTGGCATGTGATTCCTAGGCGGTCAACTAGTGTGAATTCAGTCATAGGGCTGTTCTTTGGTATTTTGGGGTCTTGAGCAGAGATTTACATAGTTTTATGGCCGCCCTATGGAAAGATGTCTACTGGGGCCAGATAAATATCATAGGTATTTATATAGAGACCAACTATATTCACGTTGGTTAATAGTTGCCCTAGAAGAACCCTAAAAATAAGGCGCGACTAGATAAAGGAAATGAAGATCCTGGAGAAAGCGGCCAACCAAGACCACATTCACCAAAAAATGTACCGACACAATGCACCGACACAATGTACCGACACAAGAAAAAGTGTACCAACAAAATGTACCGACAATAATGTACTGACACAAGAAAAAGTGTACTCAACAAAATGTACCGACAATAATGCACCGACACAACGTACCGACACAAGAAAAAAGTGTACCAACAAACAACAACAAAACGTACCAAATAAAATGTACCGACAAAATGTACCGACAATGTACCGACACAATGTACCGACACAATGTACCAACACCATAACGTTATATCTCCAGGTAAAAGAACGCTTATTTTGGAAAGTCACTTATTAAACTTTCCCTTACTTCAAAGTACATACCGCTTCTGAATTGTTTTTAGAGTTTTTTTTTTTCTCATCAATTAAGCAAACTTTTTCCCATATTGATCATTAATTTAAAAAATATTCTACCAGTTATCTTTCTAAACCCACTCTTTTAAAAAAATAATCTGTGTTATAGATAAGATATAACCTGCAGAACAACTCTAAGATGCTATACGGCCGGAAACATATACGCTGAACTAAACTAAACCACACCACTTCCACTGAGAATTGACTGAATTCCATCTGAGCGTTATCCACCTACGCAGACATAGGTAATATTTTGTTGATTAACTTGAAACCAATCCGGAATTAGTTTTATGTATTGATATGCATGGTACTTTTTTAAGATCTAATGATTTTTTCTCCAGCTTTTTGACAAGGTTATTTAGTTAAGACATTGACCATTAATCGAATCCGTAATTACTTGTACCCACCCCATATTTGGATTGTTTCTATTATTGACAACAATACCCGTAGTTGAACGGATTACTTTGTACTGTGCACTATCCTACTTGGGGTCATTACACTTGACACTCAGGCCACAGACAAGCACAAAGTCCAGATAAGGCTATTTAGCTCTTTAAGTGGCGTGTGACATCCTCCCAACCCAACCCCTCCCCCAAAGATATTCAGCTGTCACTGCAAGATCCCGTATACTTCCCCAAATATAGCCCAAAAATATAAACATTACTCCCTAGCCGGGTAAACTGGTTTGTTCTTTTTATAGAGTCTTTTTGTTCTCTACCAGCTGCGAAAGGCCATTGATCCGGTATTTAAAATACCAGATTTTCGTTTACTTCCATCATTACACAGGGTCGATAGCTCACGTCATCATGTTAGAAGCTCTAGGTAACAACCCCAGCCCCCTCAAGCCACGCGGGCAGCGAGAAATAATGACGCCGACGAGCGAATAATCAAGCAAATGAGCCAACCTATTACCGAAAGGATGGCGACATTTGTCGTGCGCTTCGGTCCACATGTGGGTCCCGGGCCTGATCTCCAGTGAAAATGTAAGGGGAATTTTTTTTTTTTCAACCAACGGTGAAAGTTTCCTTCCAGTGTACGCAAGGTGCGTCCATAGCCATTTAAACTATTCTTAAAAAGGTGGGGGATGAAAGAAGAGACACTACAAACACAGTCCAGTATGTGGTTGATGGGATCCCTCACAGTGACTTCACAGATTGACTGGGATAATAATTGCCACGAAAAATGAAAAACAGGACTGGACAAAAGAAGGAGATATATTTGAATGCTGCAGCTTTCAAACACTGAAAAAATAATTGGAAAACTAAATCCGATATAAAGGGAATAAAACGTTTCGGTAAAATTGGCAAATAGATAAATAGTTTAAAAAGCAGAATACATTTTTTTAAACGGACTGAGAATGATATTATTAGCTTGTGATTCCGCAAAAATCTTTAATAGAGTTATATATCCCTTAGGTCAGTGGGACAAAAAACTATCAGCTAAAAGAGCCAAATATGAAGATATATAAGAATTTAAAAAAATTGGGAGAGCCAAAGGGCTATGAAAACTTTATTACACTAAATAAGTAGCAATACCAAATGAGTTGTATACTAAATGCTGAAAACTGAAATGCTAGAATGTAATTAATGAGCTGAAAGAGCCATATGCGGGGCCTGAGCCTTACCGTCAATCACTGGTTTTAGGCTGATCAATACCAAGCTTATTTGGCCGGGCAGCCTGATTTTATCATCATTGTATTTTAAACGGCAAGGATTATGACATTCTTTACTAAGATTTAATGCTTATCGCAACGCTGGGGGTAAGAGAGATATTATATCTATAAGAGTATGAATACGTATTTCTTTCCATTGTATGATGCCACCTGAAAATGTACTTTAAAGATGATCCATGATATTGGTCAACGATTAAAAAAATAAAGAAAGTTTCAAACAAATACAAGGACAAATGAACGAAATAAAATCCAGGGTGGCAAGAAAATTATTTCAAACATCAAATAATCCTATATTGACCTTTTAAAATCTAATTATCTTCTTTCTTTCAATCTTCCCACCTCCATTTCTTATTCTTTTGTCATTCATTCTAATTTTTTTATCTGAAAGATTACGCTAAAGTCAAATAGTATTTATAAAATGCTTTCCAACATTTATTTATTTTCATTTATTTCTACTCTTTAAACCTATCAATTTTTTTATCTAATCTCCTCTGAAATTGCCCATAGATTTCTTTCCAACCACTAATCTAAACTTAATTAAAAGAAACAAATGCTCAAACAAAGCAGATACATATATACTCTGGAGCGCATCTTACTAGTAGCATCCGAGGCAAGGAGCTTGAAATTCTTAACATTTATTAATTCTATCTTATTAGCTAACTCAAAAACCTTCTAGGCTTGGGGGGCTAGGATCT
>JAGDYQ010000160.1:765279-830279 GCA_021962125.1 Bulinus truncatus | reverse complement strand
AGCAGTGCGGAGACTTACACTAAGAGAGCCTACCTGAAGGAATGCCAACCTGAAGTTTTATCAGGGACTATGGGGGTCAAATGACTTTTTTTTTAAAAAAAAAAAAGCTGACATTCAGAGTGGGCCCAACCTTTCAAAGGTTACTGAGGCGCCCAAAATTATTTGCAAGCAGTGGCCTTGGCAGAATGCCTTGACACTCCTCCCCCCCCCAGTCCACCTTTGCCGAGGGCCCATTTTAACGTAGGGACGGCTTACATACAAATATATGCATAAAAAAGACAGAATGAACTTTTTTCCCCGGAGTGGACCAAAAAAAGTTTCGAACCTCTCAACATGCATCTACACGGCTCATCTTCCTCAACATCTTCCTCACTCATTCGGCTCTCCTTCTCTCTATAGCAACATCCGCCCTCTCTTTAGATTCTTTCTTTCCATTCTTACACTCTCTTTAATTCTCTTGCTTTCTTTCCTCCCAGTCCCCCAACCTCCGCGCATTCTCTTATTCTAGCTTTCTTTTCTTTTTGTTTCTATACTTTCCCCCCCCCTCTCTCTCTCTCTCTCTCTCTCTCTCTCTCTCTCTCTCTCTCTCTCTCTCTCTCTCTCTCTCTTTCTTTCTATCGAGCTGCAACTGGACACATCTAAAGGACACAGATACCGTAAAAAACCGGAGTTTCATTGCCATACAGAAATGGCCCAAGTAGATCTGGAGTGTTAAGATAAGAACAAAAAATGTTCAGATGAGGTTGAAGAATTTCTTCATTGTCTCCTGGAGTGGTTGAAATGTCAGACGGAGATAAGCAAAGTAGAAAAAAGGAACAATTTTGGTTGGAGTCTGGGATTGTGAGCCAACTGAAACAAGCAGAAACATTTATTTCATTTCAGCTGTTGTTGTATGTTTGTTTGTTTATAACAGACTATGGCAGGGCTAATAAACAATCAGAACAGACTATGGCAGGGCTAATAAACAATCAGAACAGACTATGGCAGGGCTAATAAACAATCAGAACAGACTATGGCAGGGCTAATAAACAATCAGAACAGACTATGGCAGGGCTAATAAACAATCAGAACAGACTATGGCAGGGCTAATAAACAATCAGAACAGACTATGGCAGGGCTAATAAACAATCAGAACAGACTATGGCAGGGCTCGGTACACATGAATTTAATGAAAGCCACCTTCCGTTATTTTTTCAAACACATTAGGGTACATAGTACCAGAAAGTGTCGGCCGTTGTCAAGGTTACTGGGTTAAGTGAAAACAAAAAGGATTGAAAAAAAAGAGCTACCATTACGGCTCTGTCTATAAGAGCCACATTTGAAGATGTTTGATTATGTCATCATTCAAGTCAGATCAGACTATGATGTCATTACTAAAGACAGACTATGATGACATTACGAAAGACAGACTATGATGTCATTACTAAAGACAGATTATGATGCCATAATTCAAGACCTTCTTCCTAGATTTTATAATAACAAAAGACTGAATATAATGCCATAATCAAGACATTATTTATATGAATTTCACATTCAAGACAATATCTAAAACGACATCTTCAAAACAATGCACAATTCAGGATTGACTATCGAAGTTCGACGGGTTTTGAGCAATTCCTTATGAGCCAGTTTTTTAGTTTTTCTTTTTACTTTCTTTCACTAAATTTCGATACATTGACCATATTGACCGTATTGACCATATTGACCGTATTGACCATATTGACCATATTGACCATATTGACCGTATTGACCATATTGACCGTATTGACCGTATTGACCACATTGACCACATTGACCGTATTGACCGTATTGACCATATTGACCGTATTGACCACATTGACCATATTGACCGTATTGACCATATTGACCGTATTGACCACATTGACCATATTGTGAATTCTTGAATTCTTTCGAGATAGACATGATACCACCATTGATAAGACGTTATCTTTCGAGATAGACATGATACCACCATTGATAAGACGTTATCTTTCGAGATAGACATGAAACCAAACCACCATTGATAAGACGTTATCTTTCGAGATAGACATGATACCACCATTGATAAGACGTTATCTTTCGAGATAGACATGATACCACCATTGATAAGACGTTATCTTTCGAGATAGACATGATACCACCATTGATAAGACGTTACCTTTCGAGATAGACATGATACCACCATTGATAAGACGTTATCTTTCGAGATAGACATAATATCACCATTGATAGGACGTTATCTTTCGAGTTAGACATAATACCACCATTGATAGGACGTTATCTTTCGAAATATGTATGATACCACCATTGATAGGACGTTATATTTCGAGAAAGACTTTGCTACAGACACTAAATAAGGGGGCGGATGGTCGCATAGTAAAGCGCTCGACTGTCTCTGGTCATCTTCGGTGAGGACCAATGGATATTTCAGTTCTTGGTTAATTTCCCCGCTATATCTCCCATGGTTCCTCCATGGCCATTGCACTATCGGCTATGGTGGGGGGGGGGGAGGGGCATTGCACTATCGGCTATGCTGGGGATGAAAGAAGGGCACCATAAAATCTTTCCCTTTAGCGGTTTACAGAATCTAATATGTTTCATTTCATCCGTACAAGAGACTTCACACACCCAGACTAAACATGGTGTCTTTAGTCACAATGACTATGGCGTCATTAGAATTGACAATAAAAAAAAAACACGTCAGTCATCAACAAGCGTCATCCGACTTTTGACTTTTGGCAGAAGTGAACATCCATCTTCCGTTATGACGTCTGACAAATGAGCGAGCCAACCGTCATTGTCAGAATACAACACAGCGTCCAAAATAACAACCAGCGACCTCTTACAAGAGATAAAATTCTACAACCAGCGACCTTTCACAAGAGATATAATATAATTCTACAACAAAGCAAAAATAAAAACAATATGTAAGTTGACATATGACCAGACCCAATTCTATAATTTTGTTCCAGAAGACAAATCATGCATATTTTCTAAACCCATATCTCCAACAGAATAAAAACCCAAAATAAAAAAAGATAAAAAAATTAAGAAATAACTATAATACAAACATGAACTCTGTCTATGACATTCTATTTAACCGCGAACACACACACACACACACACACACACAAACCTTGACAGAAAATCTACATTTACTCCCCCTTTCTCCTCTAAACATATTCAATCTGTTGGGCCAGTTATGTCCACATATTATATTCTCATATTTCAATATCAACGCACCCCCTCCCTATCCCCCACCTTCTGCTTTGTCGTTTGTCCCCCCCCCCGCCCCCCCCCACACACACACACAACATACACAGACGCTACCGCGGACCTCATTCCCGCCATAGGAGAGGATCATTGGCCAGGCCAGATGAAAAATATTCTTTTGTTGTGTCCATTTGGGAGATGCCCGTCGGTTGACGGCTGAATTCCTCCCTCTGCTGACCACACAAATGGCCGAGTGAAATATGGGCCCAGGATAAAGTTACAGTAATGAAGGAATCCCTCACTTTACTACCTCTCAGTCTATCTAAGTCTCTCCCTCCCACCCTCTCTCTATATCTATCTATCTATCTATCTATCTATCTATCTATCTATCTATCTATCTATCTATCTATATATATATCTCTCTCTCCCTCTTTCTCTCTATCTCTCTTTGTGTTTCTCTCTTTGTTATAACCCTAAAACCCTATGGTACTGGATGATGCCTACAACTATGGTGCTATACATTGTCACTAGACCAGTGCCAGGATGGAATCTGTCCCTAGATGTCGTTCTGAACAAAAGAAACTTGTTCTATGTGCGTTTGAAAGAGTGTAGCTGTTCTGGGTTTATGTATTGTTTTTTTTGTTTATTTTGTTAACTGGTGTTGCCCCAGATTCAGATTCTCTGTCCCAATTAGTTGACTCTTTTACAATTGTAAGTACCCAGTATATGTGCCCAATAAATTGACTCTTTTACAATGTTTAGTACCCAGTATGTGTGTCCAATAAATTGACTCTTTTACAATGTTTAGTACCCAGTATGTGTGTCCAATAAATTGACTCTTTTACAATGTTTAGTACCCAGTATGTGTGTCCAATAAATTGACTCGTTTACAATGTTTAGTACCCAGTATATTTGTCCAATAAATTGACTCGTTTACAATGTTTAGTACCAGTTATGTGTCCAATAAATTGACTCTTTTACAATGTTTAGTACCCAGTATATGTGTCAAATAAATTGAGTCTTTTACAATGTTTAGTACCAAGTATATGTGTCCAATAAATTGACTCTTTTACAATGTTTAGTACCAAGTATATTTGTCCAATAAATTGTGTCTTTTACACTGTTTAGTACCAAGTATATGTGCCCAAATGGTCAAACATTGATTGGTATTCAAGATCTCTGGCTGAAATAGAAACTTATAATTGAATTTTTTTTTTGTTTCAAATACACTTATATTAAAATATTACAAAGTTAAAATAATACTTTCTAGGACCAGACAGATATGTATAGTGTTTATGACATCCAGGTATGTACAGGCCCGTAGCCAGTGGGGGGGGGGCTAGGGGGGGCTGAGCATGACCTGAGCCCCCCCGTGCATGATTTGAGTTTTTTGACAAAATTTTAATAATAACGGCTATAAAACATCAATCATTTTGTTTAATAAATCAATAATAATAAAAACTAAAAAGTTTATATTTTGGCAATCATTCAGGCTATTTATATATACTTACATATATAGCTTATATAATTTTTGGGCATAAAAGATTGAATCTTATTGAAGTTCACTTCTGGGTATTTTGGGCAGCATTGGCATTTGGTGCTTCAACAGCACTAACACGAATGCTCACACCATATCGCAGATCAATGTTACAAAAGCGTTTAAGCAATCTTTTCCTGCTTGCATTTGAAAAAGATTTAACAGACAATCTGAATGCTGAAGCATTTTTAGGTAAATTCAGGCCTGTAGACAGGTCAAAGTAAGCAGGGAGCACCAAAACCCGGCAAGGGGGCACCTTTACTTTTTCTTTATTTTCTCCCTCCTTTTTCTTCTTTTTAAGTGTGGGGGGCACTCCACACCTAGCGGGGGGCACGGCCCTCCAGTGCCCCCCTTGGCTACGGGGGCTGGCTAAACCACGAAGTTTGCACATTTGAAACGTATAATAATATAAGTTCGCAATCAGTGCCGACGAGTGGGGGGGGCAGGGGGGCCAATGCCCAGGGGCCCGGCGAGTTTCAGGGACCCGGACTGAGCTGGCCAATCAACTTTTTAAAATATTAATATCAGCCCAGGGGCCCGAAATTTCTGTCGATGGGCCTGTTCGCAACCTTGTAATAGTTTTATATATTGATATCTTCTGAGGACAACTAGCAACTTAAATAAGTTAATAAAATAACATTGGCTTCTGACTTCATTTTTATACATATGTATAATAAAATAATATGTACAAACTCCGTGATTTCTGAGTGATGTTAATTAATTCTACTAAAATTTAAAAATTAACCAACATCACTAAAAAATGGAGTTGTACTTATTATTTTATTATAAATATGTATAATAAAATAATAAATTACAAACTCCGTGATTTCTGAGTGATGCTATTTAATTTGCAAATTTACTTTTTAGCAGAATTAATTTTATTCTTAAATTGAATAATTGCGACTATTGTTGTTGATAGATCTGTTCTTTGTTTTCAGTATTTTATAAGAAATATCACACAAATAGCTAAACTTTATTCATGCATCTTTGTCGTTCTTCCCGGGTTGTACGATTAAACAAACAGTATAATAATATAAATCAGGTATCTATTATGTAACAATTGTGTAGCAGAACTATTTGTCAGTATTTTAACAGGAATCAGAAATTGCTCAGCCTCAATAAATTTTTTATCATTAAAACTCTTTACTATTTAAATTATTTTTAACAAAACTGCAACATGCCATGTATTATTGAAACGTAGTTAAAATTATATATTTCTAATTAATAGCTAAACAATCGGTACTAAAATGCACCATTCCAGATATGGAACTGCAAAAAGCTTCTTGGGGAGGGGACTCACTGAGATCCCCTCCCCAAAACCCTCCTCTCCGTTCGCAAGCTTTCCGGCGCTTCGCGCCTCCATTTTTTCGCCCCCCCCCGAACATTTCTTCTACCCCACCAAGGGGGCGGATTTAGGGGAGGGGCCGGGGGTATGCCCCCTCCCCCGTTATCGCAAGTTTAGGTAATACATCATTAAATTATCAAAATATTTTTTGTTCTAAGACCAATTGTTTCACAAAGAAAGTAGTTTCCCCTCCCCCGGGGGCCAATGTTTTGCCCCCCCCCCCCGGTCAAAAGTTGTCCCAATTAGATCCGTCCCGATCATTTCTTCGGCACCCCCCCCCCGAAAATCTCTTCCGGCCCCCCCAATCCGATATTCTGGCTACGGGCTTCTGGGTATGTAAAGTGTTTATGACATCCAGGTATGTATAGTGTTTATGGCATCCAGGTATGTATAGTGTTTATGACATCCAGGTATGTATAGTGTTTATGACATCCAGGTATGTATAGTGTTTATGGCATCCAGGTATGTATAGTGTTTATGACATCCAGGTATGTATAGTGTTTATGACGTCTTTAAAAATAGACGCAGGCGACAACCTCTGTTTTTTTTTTAGATTAATTTATTTTGCACACACGACATTTTAGACATATTATTTTCAAGTTATATATTGTTCAATGGAGTGGGAAAACTTGCTTAGTTCAGCATGTTATTTGTTGTATAGCATCAAAATGTCAAGGGTAAATTGATGTGCACCTAAAAGCTGTATTTTATTTTATTTTTGTTTTGTTTTAGTTGTTTCTCTTGTCTTCTTCTACCCAACCTCTTGTCTTCTTCTACTTAATCTCTAGTCTTCTTCTACTTAACCTCTTGTCTTCTTCTACTGAACGTCTAGTCTTCTTCTACTTAACCTCTAGTCTTCTTCTACTTAATCTCTTGTCTTCTTCTACTTAACCTCCTGTCTTCTTCTACTTAATCTCTTGTCTTCTTCTACTTAATCTCTAGTCTTCTTCTACTTAACCTCTTGTCTTCTTCTACTTAACTTCAGTCTTCTTCTACTTAATCTCTTGTCTTCTTCCACTTAATCTCTAGTCTTCTTCTACCAACCTCTCTAGTCTTCTTCTACTTAATCTCTTGTCTTCTTCACTTAACCTCTAGCGTCTTCTTCTACTTAACCTCTTGTCTTCTTCTACTTAACCTCTAGTCTTCTTCTACTTAATCTCTTGTCTTCTTCCACTTAATCTCTAGTCTTCTTCTATTACTAGTAAATCAAGTACATAAACTGTAGCAAAGAAATATACATGTATTAAAGAGTTAATAACCACACTAACATATTCATGTCTTGTTGTCTACTAGCTAGTGTAAGTAAGTAATGTTCACTTAACCCTAACGGGCCATAGGGGCAGATGAAGTGTAGAACTCATCTGTTTCTATAACCTCGGCATATGATGGAGTCGTGTGGTTAGCACAACGCCCAGCCGCCTTTACTTCCCCCAACATAAAGTCAGGTGACCCATGTAAAACTGGATGAAGTGCAAGTTTATTTTTAGACTAACCAATCCGATTTATGCTCCTCCAAATGTATTTCATGAAGTTTTGTCG
This sequence comes from Bulinus truncatus, assembly GCA_021962125.1. NCBI lineage: Eukaryota > Metazoa > Mollusca > Gastropoda > Planorbidae > Bulinus > Bulinus truncatus. Next base: position 822,645 of record JAGDYQ010000160.1, on the reverse strand, counting down.
TCTAAGCCTAGATGCTAGACAAAAACTAAATAGTGTTGATTTTTTTTTAGTGTGCGTATTGTCACTTTTGTCTGAAATGGCGGTTATGCTAATTATTATTGCTAAAATATGTGTAAAAAAAAAAAGTAAAGTTCCCCTTATCCCAAATGGGCCATCGGGGCAGGTGAAGTGTAAAATTCATATGTTTATATAACCTTGGCATATGAAAGGATTGTGTGGTTAGCACAACGCCTAGCCAGCTTTACTTCCCCAACTTAAAGTCAGGTACCCATTTAAAGCTGGGTGGACTTGTGGGACGACTTTGAAACAAATTTCACCTGGGAAAATTCCAGTGGTTCGCACCGATGATCAAACCCAGGACTCTCAGGTCGACAGTGAAGTATCTACACTACTCGGCCACCCGTCCCACTAAAATATGTGTAAATATTCTTTTAATTACCCACACTGGGGTGAACTACTCTGCTGTATTTAAAAAAGTGATAGAGGAATTTAGAGACATTCAGAGGCAACAAATTGCACTAGAAAAATTAACCAATGTATTATATAATATAAAATAGCGATTTGGGCGCTGCGTTAAATCGAAAGTAAAGAATTAATACAACAGTATTCCAGTTTAAAATACAATTATGGAAAAAAAAATCGGATCTGCCCGAAACCAACAAATAACCTCGCCTGCCGATCAAGCTTAAGGGGATGTAACTCTATGCAAATGTTTTGCAGGGTACAGCTAGTAAGCTTATAATGTTAATCTTTATTTATAAATGAATTCAATTCAACAGATTAAATACTAGAAATACAAATTATCTTTTTGATACAAGTATTAAATACAACAAGTGAAAACCTAGAGACTACATGCCATCTTTATTGATAAATGTATTAAATCCAATAGATTTAATGGTTTAAAACTAGAAGCTACAGAATTATGCAAATACATATGAGAAATAGCCCCCCCCCCCCATAACATACACACAAAATACCCACAATCCTACATGGCATCACCTAACGACCTATAAAATTCATGTTCAACTAAATAAAAGACACACACACCCCTTCCCACCCACCCCCTTCCCACACACACACAATACCCACAATCCTACATGGCATCACCTAACGACCTATAAAATTCATGTTCAACTAAATAAAGGACACACACACACCCTCCCACCCCACCCCCTTCAAAAAACTTGCCCACACTCTCTCTCCCGGGTGACACAACAACTCGGACTTTATGGTGTAATATTGTCCGGCAAAAATCAACTGACCCCCCATCAGTGTTTGACCGCCGGCTGTGGACGGACAAATTTAATCACTCTCCGACCAGGGGGGTTCACAGAAAGCCTACAACGTTGATGATAGGAAATTGCGCCAAGCGGAGGTAACTACGGAATCAACAAAGGGGAGACCATTTTCACCTCTTTTATTTTTTTTTTTGAAACCAAACGGCGAAATGTGAAAATAAATTGCGAAAAGATTTCCAAATAAAAGAAGTATTCTTGTTGCAATTTAAAAAAAAAAATATATATATATAACGATGTTTTTAAATAACATTTGCGAAATACTTCTAGTGTAAATCATTTTTAAACTTATTAAATAGCATACTATTTCCAGCAGATGATTTAGTATTTGAGCATTATCTGTTTGTATTATGTCATCATTTGCAAGACAATATATCTTCACTTCTTCAATAGACTAGATGTAGTTATGATTTACTTACTCCAAGAGAATATCTACTTGAATGAAAGCGTTTGTTCACATAAGTAACAAGAAATATTCAGTTTAAAATATTTACTGCTGGGGGGGGGGGGTTGATAAGAAGTAAATATTCATCATGTGAAGTCAATAACGGTCACTTTTGGTCTACATGAAGTCAACGTGGTTGGGGGGGGGGGGTTCTAGTGATAATTATATCTTCTCATCTCTTGGTCAATATACGGAAGGCGGTGGATACTAAAAAATAAATGTTTGTGTGCATTATGTCTACATCAGTATCAGAACCCAGAAAGTGAACATCCAGCAGAGTTTGGTCCGTTGCAGCGTAGCTGGTCAGTTCTGGACACATCCGTGAAGCTGGTCAGTTCAAATAGACTCAGCTTTGGTCCAGCCGTGTAAATACTTCTATAATAATTTCATCACGAGATTGCTTGATTTGTTGGCTACTCTATTGGGGGTGGCCCGGGGGGGGGGGTCGGTCAAGTGTTTATTGCTTATAAAAAAAAATTTGACAGGGGTTTAGTCTTGCAATTAAATTTCGGTCTTTTCATTTATGCGTTTATTGACCTATTAGTGAGTGGTCAAAAGTTTGAAACTTCAATAATCAAAGTCGTGAATAAAGGATAAACCAGTGGCTGTAGTTTCTTTAACTGCAACCAACATCTGGAATATGGACAGCTTTCTATGCAGTGGCGTAACAAGGTGGTTACGGATTGGGGGGGAAGCCCCGGGCTACACTTTGCCAACAGCAATGGGGGTGGCATTTTCACCACTTGAGTACTTTTCGAATCGTGATTTGGGGCGGCGTTAATAAGACTGCCCCCAGGGCGCCCATTGCGTTAGTTACGCCACATAGTACGCCCCTATGGGATTGGCCTATAAGAGATGTAGCCTACAATTAAAAGTCATATTTACTTCTGGTACTAACTTACTGTAGCTTTTTTATTTTTAAATGTGAAAAAGTTGAAGGTTACTGTTTGCATTTATAAAATGTATGGTCGTGTCTGTAAGGGTATGCATATTTCAAAAATCAAGTGACATGGAATCGCAGACGGAGAGGATTATTTCATACTGACTATTTGGAAGACACCAGACCATCCCAGGAATAAAATAAAGAACACTTGTTCTTGAAGATTCCATCCCATTGTCTGCGGTTTGTTGGGTTGTAGACAAAAACGTGAACAAAATAAAACAACAACAGAGGCTCTCAAAGTGTTGGAATTATTTGAAGAGTGTGGCCCTAAAAATTGAACTAGTGACTAATTGCAACTGTATACAAATTGTTTTATTATTATTACTAGCCGAACCCTGCAGATCCTTTGCATAGAGTTATATCCCCTTAGACTTGATTTTTTTTCATGGTCGTATTTTAAAACTGTAATACTGTTGTATTAATTCTTTACTTTCGATTTAACGCAGAACCCAAATCGCTATTATTTATATAATTTTTAATTTATCCTTTTTTTTTTTGTCCTTAATGGGAGCGTCAAGAAATCCATATAGGTTTTTAAGTAGGTCAAGAATCGCACACTTTTTGAGAACCACTGTATTGGATATATATATATATATATATTCATCTGTGAGGCTCTATTGACCCATTAACATCTCGGTAATCTCATTCGCATTTTAAAGATTAGGATTAACCTCATCATCATCATCATTTTCATAATCGTCGCCAGACACATTTGACACAGAAACACGTCTTGTTTTTTTTTTTACTGTCCTAACTCACCCCTCCCCCCCCACACATCAATCATTGTGTGTTTGTGTCTCTATCTCTCTCTACTTGTCTCTCTCTCTCTCCCCCTCTCTCGCCCCCATATCTCCCGAGGCCAGCCTTACCCTATTTCCCTGTGGGCACTGTTGTAATGTCCGGTGTCTGATAGTAGAAAATACCTTATTTCCACTACTCCACATTTCAGATGTTCGATTACAATGTACTGTACCACAAAATATAAATTATTTTTCACTACTCCACATTTCAGATGTTCGACTACAATGTACTGTACCACAAAATATTAATTATTTCCACTACTCCACATTTCAGATGTTCGATTACAATGTACTGTACCACAAAATATTAATTATACAGAATGCGGATCGTCAATTTAATAAATGTCTTTTTTCCCGCCATATTTGTGTTGGTGCGCTATTGTGTATTGGTATTTATGTGCAGCACTATTAATTAAAAAAAAGAAAATAACATAAAAGGCGGCATTTTTCAAAAGCATAAACAGAAGACTTGCTAAATAGCGATGCGTTTTCTCTTTGATATAATATATTCATTCAAGTTTCATTAAGACATCAAAGTTAAACATGCTAGATTCTACAATGCGATTTTGTCCATGTATTTCAATTGTCCTATTTTGATCGTTCTCAAGTGGTCTGAAAAAAAAAGTTTCACCACCTCACAAGTCGTAATGTTGACAAAAACCCTGCGGTCAGCACTCGTGCCGGAATGAGTAGCCTTTGGTCAGTCTTGGGCAACCAGATTTCGACCTCTTACTCAATTATTTATCTGTTGTCTAGTTTTTTTTTTGGTCTTTCAGAAATACAAGTTTTATGAAATGTTTAGTTTTCTGAAGGCGTAGTATGGTGTGGGCCCTGTGGGGGGGGGGGGGATTGCTGTCTCATACTGGGTTGCTGGAGGGGAGGAAAAGGGGGGGGGGTGTTAGAATGCTAATCAAAATCCTGGATGATGTCTCACGTAAGTTGGCATTAGGTGATTAATGACCAGCCTTTTAGCAGTGTCCATATAGATAGATAGATATATAGATATATAGATGGATAGATAGATAGATAGATAGATAGATAGATAGATAGATAGATAGATAGATAGATAGATAGATAGATAGATAGATAGATAGATAGATAGATAGATAGATAGATAGATAGATAGATAGATAGATAGATAGATAGATAGATAGATAGATAGATAGATAGATAGATAGATAGATAGATAGATAGATAGATAGATAGATAGATAGATAGATAGATAGATAGATAGATAGATAGATAGTTTGTCCATCGTATTCGATGAAGACCATCTAGTCATCAGAGGTTGGAGTGTTGGTTGGTGGGTGTCGGTGTGTGCGCAGATGGCTGACTAGTCCAATCCTTGCGTGGAAATGTCTATGACAGTGGGGACAGGGAATGGTGGCTGTCAGATGGTGGTCGGCAGCGCGAGCTTTGCGAACCAGGCGTCGCGTTTCAGCAGCAACAGTTCTATTTGCCTCACATAACCCAGCGCCTATGTGAACAGAGTGACGCCACAAAGCTCTGTCCTGGGCATCTTCCTCCCAGCAGTCAGGATCCATGTTGAAAGCCTTCAAAGAGGACTTCAGCGTGTCCTTGTAGCGCTTTTTCTGGCCTCCGCGAGAGCGCTTTCCCTGCTGCAGTTCTCCTTAGAAGATCTTTCGAGGCAGTCGGTGGTCTGGCATGCGAGCGAGGTGGCCTGCCCAGCGAAGCTGAGAGCGCATTAGTATGGTGTAGATGCTGGACATGTTGGCTCTGGCAAGGACTTCAGTGTCGGGAACCTTGTCTTGCCATCTGATCCTCATTATGCGCATGAGGCAGGTTGTGTGAAAGTGGTTGAGTTTCTTGGCATGGCGCTGGTAGACTGTCCAGGTTTCGCTTGCGTACAGTAGTGTTGGGAGGACGATGGCGTGATATACCTTCAACTTGGTGGGTAGGCTGATACCTCGTCTGTTCCAGACGTTGGAGTGAAGTCTACCAAAGGCTGCACTGGCTTTGGCGATTCGTGCGATAACTTCGTCGTCCATTACAACACAACGAGAGAGAGTGCTGCCAAGGTAGGTGAATTTCTCCACCGTGTTCAGTCTCTGGCCGTTAACGTGGATGTTGGGGTCAATGTATTGTTTGCCTGGGGCTGGTTGGTACATCACTTCGGTTTTCTGTGTGCTGATGGTGAGACCAAAGTTTAGGCATGCACGTGAGAATTGGTCGACGCAGTGTTGCATGTTGGTTTCTGAATCTGCGTTTAGAGCGCAGTCGTCGGCGAATAGGAATTCTCTCGTGGTGTCTGTCAGGACCTTTGTTTTGGCTTGGAGCCTTCTGAGGTTGAATAGGCCACCATCAGTGCGGTATCTCAGCCCAATGCCCATCTCACTGCCTTTGAAGGCATCTGTCAGCATTGCGGAGAACATGAGACTGAATAGGGTCGGCGCTAGGACGCAGCCCTGTTTCACTCCATTTGTGACTGCGAATGGTTGGGATGCTTCACCGTTGTCCTGCACCCTGGCCTGCAAGACCATCGTGAAACTGTCGCACGATGGAGACGAACTTTGAGGGACATCCGTATTTAGCCATGATCTTCCATAAGCCATCTCTGCTGACGGTGTCAAATGCTTTGGTGAGGTAAACATAAGTAGAGTACAGATCAGTGTTCTGTTCCTGACACTTCTCTTGGAGCTGCCGGGCAGCGAACGCCATGTCAACTGTTCCCCGTTCTTTTCTGATAGATAGATAGATAGATAGATAGATAGATAGATAGATAGATAGATAGATAGATAGATAGATAGATAGATAGATAGATAGATAGATAGATAGATGCCTAACCTAATCTCTCTAGGCCTTAGTCTCCATCGCATCCATTCAGAGGTGACACCTTCTGAGCCTTTAAATCAATTTCGACACTGTTTATTATATTGTCACTACAAAACCTTCATTGCAATACACCGAGGATGACGTTAGAAAACTGGGGGGCTGAAACTCTTGACCAGTGACATGACGACCGGAGTCACAAACCAAAGCGCCTCGTAAGTGGTTGCTTGCATCGATGAGACTTTGAAAAACCGTAGCCGGACAAACTGGTGGGACAACGCAGACCCTACACACGTGCATTCGTTCAATCTGACCTACTTTTGTCATCTCGGGCACGACCTATCATTCGGTCATTTGCTGCTGACCTCACTGGCCTCTCCGCATGCTAGAAACATTCGCACCACTCCCATCCCCTTTAGACTGAGCGGACTATGTGCCTAGGACGGTTTCGTTAAAATTACAGTAACCATTGTGAGCTGTGCCACGCTGTGGTCACCGCACAAGAAGCAACAGGCTGGCGTGACTAATGACCACTGGAAATACTCGGTCCAGCCGCGAGCCTGATTAGTGTAACTACGTTAAGTCTTCTACTGGACCACAATATTGAACTGAATTCTGGGTTTGTGCTTTGTATACTTTTTTAGAGCATTTTCCCCGTTTTGTCTGTCCGTGTACACCCTAAATCTCAACAACCATAAGTCCTAGACCCATGATGTATATATCATTTTGTAGGTCTTCGCCTGCCAAGAAATGACTTTTTTTTCATTTCGCGATCTGACCTCTCAGGGCCGTAAAAGGGGCCTTAGTACCGTTTTTTACTATATAAGCTATATTAATAAAGGAGCGCCCATTCTCAGCAACTATAAGTCCTAGACCCATGATGTATATATCATTTTGTAGGTCTTGGCCTGCCATGTGTACATCAAAAGCTCATTTCGCAACAGGACCTCTGAGGGCCGGGCTTCAGGGCTCCTAAGGGGCTTATATATTATATATACACCTTGTACTTTCAATAACCCGTTCATTTGGTGCGAAATACTGCAGCACGTAGTTTCACCAAGATTTATTAAGAAACTCATCAAATGAAATAGTAAGCTTGTGTTCTGAGTTTAATTGAAAGTATCAGAGCTATGCAACAATTGTTTTCGGACGATCAAATGACTATAATTTAGAATGTTTTCAATTATGAGTCCTATTTCAGTAACCACAAACCACTTGTAGTTAGATTTAAGAGACAATAATTTTTTTTTCAAATATAAAGAAACGTCTTTATAATTTTTTTTTTACAAATATATGCATTACACAATTGAATTTATAAACATTTCCAAAATTTACAAATATTTACTGAAAGCTAACAAACGTACTGATACATAACACGAAAATGCGCTAACACGTCCTGTGTCCAGAATGGAACAGGCTTAATTGCTTGTTTTGTGTGTACAGGCGTTGTTTAAAGTGTCTTTTGTCGTCAGAGATCGAAGAATGTATGGAATGATAGATAGCCACGAATAAGTGAGTCTGTCAAGCACGGGTTGTCAGTAGTCTAGCGAAATGTATGGGACATGGCCACTGTTATGATGATGGTGTATCGCAGTGGTCCCCAACCTTTTTCTCGCCACGGACCGGTCAGCGATTATTAATTTCACCGCGGCCCACTGGAAAAGGGGGGGGGACGTTGGTTATTTCTCGTCCATGGAAAGTCGCACACAATCGCGAGATAAATAAATAAAAAGGAAATAATTGAATGTTTCTTCGGCGGCCCAGTAACATTCGCTTCACGGACCAGTACCAATCCCACGCCCGGGGGGGGGGTTGGGGACCACTGGTGAATCGCATTGTTGGTTGCATGTTAGTACATCATGATATGACCCTAGGATTGTTTTAAAATGTTGACCGGAAACACAAGAAACTGCATTTAAACTTTGTACGACTTAAATCATAATTCAACTTTGTTAGCTAGTCCTCGGCCGTTAATTAAGTCGGTATTTAAACAGAAAAAAGAACTTAACACCTATATCGAAGCTGTCCTCCTGCATGGATCTGAACCACGGAGAGTGGCAAACCACATTACGAACAGACTACAGGCCATTTGTTAATTGATGCCTGCACCAAATCATCGACATCTGGTGGTGGCCTGAAACGATTCCGAACAATGCATTGTGGTAGAAAACTAAACAATCGCCCATTGGCCAAGAAACTGAATAAAAGAAAATGGCGTTGGATATGTCACACCCTGAGGAAACACAGTTTACAATATAACTAGTCAAGCACCAGAATGGATCCCACAGGGCAAGAGACATACACGGAGGCCAAAACAAAAATGGCGAAGAACAGTCGAAAGGAAACATGAAAGAGGCCGGGATGTCATGGCCCCCAGCTCAACAAGACTGCCCAAAACACTGTCCACTGGCGCGATACTGTTGAGACCTTGTGCTCCCTACAGAAGCTAATAGGAACAAAGAATATTAACTTATGGAAATGTTTCAAACTTCACAGCTAAATCTGAAAATCTGTGGTATTGGATATTGATTAGATGTCTATAAACTGTGACGTTCTTTGACGCCTAGAAGAAATCAAGGCTTAGTGTATCTGAAGTACACCATTAGTCATCTAGGTCACTGAGGTCGAGGGTTTGTTACATTTATGATAAAGTTATGTTTACAAATAGGGCCTACAAAATTTTGTTTTATTTTACAGGTTCGGACATCTATGTATTTTTTATCTATCTATCTATCTATCTATCTATCTATCTATCTATCTATCTATCTATCTATCTATCTATCTATCTATCTATCCATCTATCTATCTATCCATCTATCTATCTATATATCTATCTATCTATATATCAATAAATCTATATATCAATAAATCTATCTATCAATAAATCTATCTATCCATATATCTATCTATCAATAAATCTATCTATCTATCTATCTTTATATCTATCTATCTATCTTTATATCTATCTATATATCTATATATCAATAAATCTATCAATCTATATATCTATCTATCAATAAATCTATCTATCAATAAATCTATCTATCTATCCATGTATCTATCTATCTATCTATCTATCCATGTATCTATCTATCTATCCATGTATCTATCTATCTATCCATGTATCTATCTATCAATAAATCTATCTATCTATCCATGTATCTATCTATCAATAAATCTATCTATCTATCCATGTATCTATCTATCAATAAATCTATCTATCTATCCATGTATCTATCTATCAATAAATCTATCTATCTATCCATGTATCTATCTATCAATAAATCTATCTATCTATCCATGTATCTATCTATCAATAAATCTATCTATCTATCCATGTATCTATCTATCAATAAATCTATCTATCTATCCATGTATCTATCTACTTTCTATTTAGAAAATAAAATACCAACTCTTATGCTCAACACTGACGGCCAGAACGTGAACACAAATGTTCGAAACTTCTCACCGTTATTCTGAACTACCACCCCACCGCTCCATACACACAAAGTTCTACACTGGTCTTTCCGCTTCATTGAGGTCATTAACCTCCACCCCCCCCCTTTCCACATCACTCCCACCCACGTACACCAGTCGTCAACTATCGTCACTACTCGCTACCTGTTGTTCTGTCCACGTGCAGGAAATACAGTAATCACCCTCGGTGGACTGTTTCCCTTCATGTGTGAAGCACTTCAAAGTTTTCAACAACAAAAAAAAAAGTACTGCAGAGTAATTGAATTGTGAGAACATTTTAGTCTTTTTATTATTATTATCGAATAATAAATCAGACATTAAACCTCCTTCAAACCTTCACCGATTTTGTTTATTTTTTTCAACAAATGTTCTTAAATCAATTAAAAAATAATAATTGGAGAAAAGGCCTAACAACAGCGATATTCGTTGGTTTCAACGTGTCGCTCCACTTGGCGGAGGGATACTTATAAATCCTTCCTCGACTGCGAGAGTGAAATTGGGAAATCCCATTGGATAAATGTTTCGCCCTTTTATTTTTTTGGGGTTTTTACAGGCAGAAAAGTTTGTGTTGCTCATTTCATAATAAAATATAAATGTCTTTAATAAACTAATTATAAACCGAGAAAATGGTTGGTTTGCCCAGTTAACTTATTTATTAGATATTTACGGTAACTTGATTTGTTTGTAACTTTATAAATAAACTTGTTGAAAGTCAACAACTCCCCACACAAAGACTCAAGATTTACTTGCACATGTCAGCGTTCTATTAATAGCGCACCTTACGGTTCAGTTATAAAGTAAATTCAACTATTCTATTTGAAGTAATGACGAAATAAGCTAACAAAGAGAAAATCTACATCTTCAAATATATTTAGTGGCTCTTTGTGTCGTAGTGGTTCATTGAGGGCCGTTTTGAGAACTCTTAACAAGGACTGTCATGGACATGTGAATGCCGGGGGTACTCGTTGAAGCACCGATAACATTATATTCAATACTGTTATACGGATTTTTACCAGAAAAAGTCTCTTGGGCACAGTGGCGTACCTAGGGGGAGCGGTAGGTGCGGTCCGCACCGGGCTGCACTTTTTAGTACTTTTGGGGAGGGGGCGGCAAAAATGTATAGATTAAATTGAAATACCTAAATGAGAGGGCGGCAAAATCGTCTTCCGCCCTGGGCGGCCGATACCCACGCTACGCCGCTGCTTGGGCAGCAGGGGGGGCCTTGGATATGGGGGGTGAAGGTTGGACATTTGGGTAGTGTTGTATGATGATCGCTTAGTTTGCATATTTATAAGAACGGCTTAGGAGATTGCAATATTTCAGGGCGCCATTGCAAGGTGAAAACAGAAAAATGTTCACTATTTATTGTTGCCCCAGCGATGAAGTCAGCAGAGTTCAATTTTCTTGATCTGTTTCTCCAATTATGCATTGATCCCAATAAATCTATCAGCTTGTGCCTGTAGCCCAAATAACTTTATTGGTGACGGATTAGTTGGGGGTGGGGGGGGGGGGGGGAGGAGTGGTGGGTAAAGGAGGGCGGAATTAAGCAATCAAGAGGGATCTCTCGCACTCACTCACTTCCTCTCTCTCATTCTTTCCTCTCTCTCTCTCTCTCTCTCTCTCTTATCTCTCTCTCTCTCTCTCTCTCTCTCATTCACAGCCAACTCCATCCTGCTACAAGAAGAAAGACTCTTACACGTTCGCATGCTGAATATTAATGAGTTGATAGCAAGGCGATTTGTTTCGGTACAGAAATGATTACGATGAAAGTTGTGTGGGTTGTGGCCCTTGTTTCACCCTCACAGTTGGCGTGGCTTGATAAACAATGTTACAGTTGAATATGACGGCGGTTGGGTGGGGTGGGGGGGGGGCATTCAGATAACAAACATATGCGATTAATCAAGTCAGTTATCATGTAGCCAATAACATATTACTTGATATTAAGGGTAAATAATATTTAAAAAAAACACTTGTTATAGATTTACATTCAGTATTATTGATAATTTATTCATCGTAAAGTGTCAAATATATTGGCTTTGCGGCGATACGCTCTCTCTCTCTCTTTCTCTCTCTCTCTCTCTCTCTCTTTCGCTCTCTCTCTCTCTCTCTCTCTCTCTCTCTCTCTCTCTCTCTCTCTCTCTCTCTTTCTCTCTCTCTTTCGCTCTCTCTCTCTCTCTCTCTCTCTCTCTCCCTCTCTCAGCCCCTGATCAATTTATATGGCGACCTCTGAAACAGATAACATTTTGACATTATGACAGTTAGGCACACAAAGAGAAATTCTTTATCATATAGAACAGGGGTGGCCAACATTTATTATCGCGTGCCACACCGAGTTGTATCATTTTACATCAGGGCCGAACCAGGAACAGAAATAAGACACCAGGGCCGGACCGTATTTAATTGGATGGAGTTCAATATAAAACTAATGTACACTAATTGTACTTAAAACTGAACGCTATCAATAAGCAAACAGCCTAATGGGCCCCCACGTGGTCCGTGTGTGGTAGTTCGCCCATGTCTTTTATTAAAAAAAAAAAAAGTAAAGTTCCCTTAGCCGTAACGGGCCATCGGGGCAGATGAAGTGTAGAATTCATCTGTTTCTATAACCTCGGCATATGAAGGGGCTGTGTGGTTAGCCCAACGCCCAGCCGCCTTTACTTCCCCAACTTAAAGTCAAGTACCCATTTAAAGCTGGGTGGACATGTGGGACGACTTTGTACCAAATTTCACCACGGAAAAATTCCATGGGTCGAACCTACGACTCTCGGATCGACAGTCGAGTATGTACACCACTCGGCTATCCGTCCCACTATGTCTTTTATAGATACTACTTTATTTAACAAACAAATTATATTAATCTACTAGCTGTACCCTGCAAAAACCTTTGCATAGAGTTATATCCCCTTAGACTTGATCGGTAGGCTAGGTTATTTTTTTGGTTTCGGACAGATCCGATTTTCGTCATGATTGTATTTTAAACTGGAATGCTGTTGTATTAATTCTTTACTTTCGATTTAACGCAGAACCCAAATCGCTTTTATATATATACATTATTCTTGGGTGTTGTTATTTGTTGTTGTTTGTTTTGTTGGGGTTTTTTTTCTAGCGATGTACTCTTGGCAAGTCTAATTTAAAAAAAAACAACACAAAAACAACCCAATCAAAAAAATAGCCATCTTACACAATTCTGTGATTGGTTGATTTATTTGATGTTATAATCTTGATAAATGCAACACAATTATTTACACATATAAACAAAAATGTCATTCTGGGTTTTAATGGTGAGCGGTGCTAAGAATGAAGATAACGATGACAGATACGATAACGACAAGACGCTGGTAACGAAGACATTTGTCTGTGTCGTCTGCTAACCGACCGCCCACCGACAAGTGCTTCCGCCCAAATCGCTGCACATTTAATGAATTGTAAATACATTGAGCCCCGAAAGATCTTCGATGCAATGAACCGACAGCGATGTACAAACTGGCCAAAATTTCATCAGATATTGACATTTCCCCCCCTCTTTACCTCAAACTTTCGTTTTGAAATCTGGCCAATAGAAGATTTGTGAATATTACATTACGTCATTTTCTTGATATTTTTCTTTCAGGGATCGATTTGAAAAATAAACAAAATTTACAGGCCAATAGGTTGTATATTTTTTAACCTTTATCGGACTAATGTTTTTTTTTCATCTTGCATATAATTAGTGTTGTTTTAGTCCCAGGTCATATTTTAGTTTCAGTTTTTATTTTGTTTTTTCTGTAATAATTTTAGTTTTCGTCTAGTTTTTGTCTTGCTGCTAATTTTAGTTTTAGTTTTAGTTCTCGTTGACGAAAAGTCAACATTTTCGTTAACGAAGGTTTTAGTTTTAGTTTTCGTGAACGAAAGCAACACTATATTTGAGTTTCAGTTTTTATATCGTTTTTTCTGTAATAATTTCAGTTTTCGTCTAGTTTTAGTCTTGCTGCTAATTTTAGTTTTAGTTTTAGTTCTCGTTGACGAAAAGTCAACATTTTCGTCAACGAAGGTTTTAGTTTTAGTTTTCGTCAACGAAAACAACACTACATATAATATATTCAAAAATTTTACTTTAAAATGAATAGGACGTTAATTAGTTTTCATTATTTACTGGCTGTATTTCAAATATTTCTAATGATGGGACATTTCGTCGTCATTCAAAAACTCTAACATGACTTACAGCTTTGCCGTTGTAGATATTAAAGTTATCGTTGTAGGTATTGAAGTTATAGTTTGATGCATCGAAGTTATAGTTGTAGATATCGAAGTTATAGTTGTAGATATCGAAGTTATCGTTTTAGATATCGAAGTTATCTTGTAGATATCGAAGTTATAGTTTTAGAAATCGAAATTATAGTTGTAGATATCGAAGTTATAGTTCTAGATATCGAAGTTATCTTGTAGATATCGAAGCAGAAAATACAGTTTGTTCGAATAGAGTCCCTAAATTTTAGTGATTAAGACCTTGATTAATGTTGGTCTATTCGAACAATTTCTAACTAAGAAAGTTTCACAATTCGTGTATTTTGACCAAAAGACCTTAACTTAATGGCGTTATTGTAATGTAGCATACAAAATAGGCAAAACTATTGTTCAGTGAAAGTAAATGAGTAAAACATTATTATACTACTTGAACAGGCAAACTACACAATTGCAGCATCCAATCAGAAATCGGAAGAAAGCGAGTTCCAGTGATACTCGAGCTACACTAATAGATTTGTTTAATCATTGTCTTTATTTCTTTTTGTTTTGTTTAGTAAGTATTATTTTTGGTCAAAGTGTAAGGTAAACATTTATAAGTGTGTAAAGTAAACCTTCATAATTGTGTAAGGTAAACATTCATAAGAGTATAAGGTAAACATTCATAATTGTGTAAGGTAATCATTCATAATTGTGTAAGGTAAACATTCATAAGTGTGTAAGGTAAACATTCATAAGTGCAAAGTTTATAGTAGAGGAAACAATTTCAAATACAAACATTTGAACCGAATGTTTGCTCGTACTGTCAGTACAGGTCTCAGCTGTTTAATGGGAGCATTTTTCGTTTTTCCTAATAAATATGGACTACATATATTCCCATCATCGTTTCCGCTACACACATATTGACCAATATCATTTGCCGTTATCGTCAAACAGTCTGGATACGAGACGGAGAACGCATTTTGCGTTAATTGTCCTACTGCTAGCGTGATTGAAATTTTTTTTAGACTCTGTTTTTCTTGCCACTTCTCATTAATGGATTTTTCAATTCTATGAAAATTCTAAATTTGATTTACGAATGACATAGGTCTATTCTGTCTCATTGTATGTACCAGTGAACGGTCTGCAGCGACCCCTTTATATATCAGCAACAGGTCTACAATGACTTGATATGTGTCAGCCACAAGTCTAAATTGACCAATCTATGTTTCATTCACTAGTCTACACTGACCACTCTAAAGTGTCAGACAAAAGTCAACACTGACCACTCTGTGAAAATCCACTGAACAGTCTAAGTGACCAATACAGCCAACAGTTTACACTGCCAGCCATACATCAGCCACAAGTCAAACTGACCACTCTAGGCGTCAAAGCAACAAGAAATGGGTCTGCATCTGACATCTATACATCAGCCAACAATCTAAACTGCCACTCTATACGTCAGTCCACAAGTCTACACTGACCACTCATACATCAGCCCAAGTCAACTAACCACTCTAAGCATCAGCCACAAGTCTACACAGATCACTACATATATCATCCATGTCTGCACTGCCACTTTAAAGTGTCATCCACCTAAGTCAGCACCATGACCATTCCTATGTCTAGCTTATTAGAGTCTGACACTGCCACTCTATATCACATCACGCCACGATGTCCACACTGCCATAGTTATCCACAGTCTGCATTGGACCACTCACTTATTGCTTGGTTTGTCTACGCTGACCTTTACACGGGATCAGCTACGAGAGCTACGCATGACCATCTATACCATCGAGACAAGTCTACATAACCTGCACATATGTCTCCACAAGTCAGAACACTGGCCGACTGATAGTCGTAATCCACAAGTCAGTACTGACCATTCCTTGTCTGCTTATTAAAGTCTACACTGTCCACTCATGACTGCATCAGCCCACAAGTCACACACTGACCATACACTATGTTATCACTAGTACTGCATGACCACTCCTTGTCTTCGCTTTCTATTTGTCTACGCTGACCACTCTATACATCAGCCACAAGTCCACACTGACCACTACATATGTCATCCACAAGTCTGCATTGACCACTCCTTGTCTGCTTATTTGTCTACGCTGACCACTCTATACATCAGCCACAAGTCCACACTGACCACTACATATGTCATCCACACTGACCAATCCACCACCAGTCCCATATATTCTCCCACAGGCTGTACAACCAAGCCTGACGACAGCTAGGCAAATATGGCCGTCGCTTTCCTTAATAAATGAAGACTGACCGTCGGTCGTCGAGCCCATCTTGGTGAGCGGCTGATTTGATTTCACCGCCTGGTTTTTTTTTTCCTTCTTTCTTTGACATTAGTACGTTTATTTGATTTTAGAGGAATTTACAGAATTGTTCCCTCCATCCCATCACCCTTCGCTGCGTCGTCCCCCCCACACACACACACACTCGGCCCACTCATTCCCCCCCCAGTCCCTACCCCCTTTCTGACTGGACAAGGGGAGACTACTGGAGAAGAGTGCTGATTGGCAAGGGGGTATCAGTGGCAGGCCAAGGTTGTAGAACTTTTGAAGTGTACATAGAGAGCTACAACCATGGCAAACAAAGGAAGGCTAAAACAGAGGGGCGATGAAGGCTTCAGTTCTTGAGATAAGGATCTGGGGGGGGGGTCGTCACGCAGGCATACTTCGTAGAGGGGGGGGGAAGGGGGGGGAGACGATATCATTGGTACAAGGAAAGGGAGGTCTCTAAGATGGTTTGCAAGGAAGAGGTGTAGAATACTTACCATGTCCGAAAATAAATCAATTTTTTTTTCTCTAAATCAAGAACAGTAAAAAAAACTTATTCACGAGATAACAACAAGATCACACAAAATTAGAATCAAAGCATGACAACAAGAGTCTACACCAAAGATAGAGGTCAAAATGACAACAAGATCACACAAAATTAGAATCAAAATGACAACAAGATCACACAAAATTAGAATCAAAATGACAACAAGATCACACAAAATTAGAATCAAAATGACAACAAGATCACACAAAATTAGAATCAAAATGACAACAAGATCACACAAAATTAGAATCAAAGTCCGAATTGGGGGACACATTTGTGTCCAAAAAAAAATCATGCAATGTTCGTGTACTGGAACCAGTCGAGATGAAATTAAGCCGTTATGCGGGAAAGTATGGGGGTGTGATCAGCTATTGGACTCCGTTGAACTAATGCCTTTAAAGTTTCTCGAGGGGGTATTTTTTTCCCCCTTAGATCCTACAGCTTTATCAGCTCTTAAAATGTGTCATACCTTAGAATAAAACATTACTATAGACCAGTGGATCTCAAAGTTGTGGGGTCGCGAAGTGATCTGGAGCGGGTCACCAAACATTTTAATGTATACTTTCTGTAAACAGTTCATTTTTTTTTCTTTCTTTACTTGATAGTTTTCACGGTGGGTCTAGAAGCGTAGCATTGTGAGAACCTCCGGTCTATCAAAGGTCATTCAAACATGTACATGAGTAATGATTACAGATTATTATTTTGCTAGCTGTTAATCGCCCAATCTATTCAAAAGTTACTGAGCGCCGTGTGATGATGTCTCGAGTAAGACGTACCCTCTGAATTGTGTTTGAAGTAATTGATTAGGGTGGGGCGGTGGGTTGTATTAAATCACTGGGTTAACAAATGACTTAATAAAATACTAGAGAGAGAGAGAGAGATCTCTTCTTCTAGTACAAATCTTCTCTCAGCTATAGGTAAATATACTTTAGCCACCTAATGTATTCACGCTCGTTTAAAAAATGTATTGTCATTGCTGTCTGCTAGCTAGTTTGTCCGGCTGACTGCAGTGCCGTAACAAGGAAATGAGGGGGGGGGAGGGGAGAGAGTCCTGCCCTGGGCATCCACTTATCTCGCCATTAGTACTATGACCATGTTTAGTGTTTAATTTAGGACGGGAATGTGGCGGTATTCTTTGATTCTGCCCCGAATGCCAATACAGCCAGTCACAACACTGGCTGGCTAGCTTGGTTAATTGCTACTACGTGTAAATAGCTAGCTTGTTTAGTTGCTACTACGTGTAAATAGCTAGCTTGGTTAGTTGCTACTACGTGTAAAGAGCTAGCTTGGTTAATTGCTACTACGTGTAAATAGCTAGCTTGGTTAGTTGCTACTACGTGTAAATAGCTAGCTTGGTTAGTTGCTACTACGTGTAAATAGCTATCTTGGTTAGTTGCTACTACGTGTAAATAGCTAGCTTGGTTAGTTGCTACTACGTGTAAATAGCTATACTGATATATATATATATGTATTATATATATATATATATATATATATATATATATATATATATATATATATATATCAATTAGGATCTTGCATTAGGACCTGGCCGAAATGATATTTAAAAAATAACCATCATCTGACAACTAATGTTTATCACTGTCTGAATCTCTGTCCCAATATATGACCTGTCCACACATCAATCGGTCAGTCTGTTGAAAATCCTTAACACGAAATATGGTCATTTTGTGAGCATTTCGTGATCATCATGCCTTTTCCAACCCCCTACCCCTCCCCCGCACCCTCCTCATCCTCCCCCAACCTCCAACGTTTCTCTTCTCTAGTTCTATTAGCCACCGTCAGCCTGTGATTTGCGTTGGGTGGGGGGGGAGGGGTTAATCGATTGGGAGGAACACTTTTAAAAACACTCCAGTGTGCACGTTTGTAGTGCAGTATGGTGTGCACGTTCGTAGTGCAGTATGGTGTGCACATTTGTAGTGCAGTATGGTGTGCACGTTCGTAGTGCAGTATGGTGTGCACGTTCGTAGTGCAGTATGGTGTGCACGTTCGTAGTGCAGTATGTTGTGCACGTTCTTAGTGCAGTATGGTGTAGCTACTCTATTAACCGGGTAGCGATACATAGATTACGTGGGGGGGGGGGGCAGATTTGGATGGAAAAGGTTCAACTGGCTTAAATCCGGCCCTGCAATTATCATCATTCGAATCTCTTTTTTCATTTATTTTTAAACAAAAAAATAAAGAATTTCGCTAAGGATTTTATGCAGACATAAAGTGACATTTATAGGATTGTTTCCCTTATGGCGAATTCTCAGTTAATTTTTTTTTTGTAAAAATGAAAAACGAGGAATTTAATTTTTGTTTGGTTTTAAACGAAAAAAAAAACCCAACTTCCGACTTAACACCAGTTCATGACGTCAACACTTCTCCATCTAGCTCCTGCTTCTCCCCCAACCCCCTCTCCCCCAACACACAAAATTACAAACAAACTCTCTAATCTCTCGGTTTAAAAAAAAAATACTCCATCGGCTACTTCCATTTAATCCAGCAGTTGTGTTGCTGGGTCATGGATTAATCCCAAAGTCGCGGATCGTTGATTTTTGTTTCCTTAGCTGTCTGTGTCTGTATTTGTTTGATGGTGTTGTGGGGGAGTGCGCCTCCCTCCCCACACACCCCCCACACCCCCACCACCAACCTTAAAAGTGACTAAAGGTCATCTCTCGCTTCATTGATTAGAAATAGACGATGTTAATTTAAATTTATAAATAGCCTGTCTGTTGGTTTACATCAATTGTATTGCGTCACACCCTCGTAACACGAAGTGGGCGCCCGGGTCACGTTACATTAATGCTCGGGATTTTTTTTTACTTTGGTACACGGCGATTGAAGTAAGTATATCGAATTGTCGCATCAGTACACCAGAATGCCCCTACAGTACACCGAAATGTCACAACAGTACACCAAAGTATGATTATAGTACACCGAAATGTTAAACACAGTACACCGAAATGTCACACACAGTACACCAGAATGTCACAACAGTACACCAAAATGTCACATCAGTACACCGGAGTGACACAACAGTCACAACAAAAATCTCAGTTCGGTACCCCCTAGGTTTCACCGAGATTTTAGTTCTGTACCGGTTCACGGTAGGTAACATGAAATTTCACATCTTACACGAAGATTTCACTTTGCGAAACAAGATTTTACTTCGTAAACTAGATTTCACTTAATACTACAAGATTTCACTTAATACTACAAGATTTCACTTAATACCACAAGATTTCACTTAATACTACAAGATTTCACTTAGTACTACAAGATTTCATTTCGCACTACAAGATTTCACCTCGTTACTTTGAGACTTCAGCTCTGTACATTTTCTACTGAGGTTTATGACTGCATGAATTTAAACAAATATTTGACTTAAATTAAAAAAAAAAAGGTTAGATCATCTATTATGATAAGAAAATCATTTGAAAATTTAGGAGCAACTGTGTTGTGTGGGGGGGGGGGGGGCGTGGGGGTGCACTACAACATTCAATCAACTGTTTCGATTTGCTGTCAGCGTCAAATGTCAATGGAGGGAGGGGGGGAGGTCATAAATGTCAAGTATGCGGCGTCACTAAAGGAACCAGACACAACTTATAATTGGCCCATTGGTACTCATTCTGATACCATTCCAGATATTTCTCTATTCCGATACACATTATAATTCAAGAATGTAATGGAAAGTTTAAAAAAAAAACCATAGATATATGACAGATTCCAGCCCGATGGATAGGAATAGTGGTAAACCAATCTCTTATTCCGATATGGAAATGAACTCACGAAATTTCCGATTCCACGATATCGGTGTCTCGTTCCACCACAATTCACAAGTGATCTCAAACCATTTTTCAACAATACCATAGTTCACCTTTCATTTCTTTTTTTTTTAAATCTATAATCAATGTCAATAACACATCACTTTAACACTATCCTATGTTTTAAACAATATTAATGATATTTAGTATTACGCCTTGTTTTATTTTTTGCTTGATTTTCATCGATGGAGTGTGTGTGTGTGGGGGGGGGGGTCCTAGAGGTGTAAGGGAGTCATGTGTGCTCTCTATTGTTAGTCTGTTGGGAACCCCTGGCCTAGGAGGTTTGTCTGTATTTTTTTTTCGGCAAAGATAACACAAACACAAATTGATAATAAATAAATATCCATATTGTCTATGGTGTATATTATATTAATAATGTGTAGCTCGACAAATGAAAGTGCAATCCATTTCAAATGTGATGAATTCAGTTATGTTTATAAACACGACTAAATACAGAATAGCAGATCCCTACTGTGTAGGTTGAAATTTATTTATTCTTTTTTTTTTTTTGCAAAATCTATTACTTGTATTACTTCTGTCTCCCCATCTATTTCTTGTCTTTCGTCCGTTTCTCCATCTATTTCTTGTCTTTCGTCTGTCTCTCCATCTATTTCTTGTCTTTCTTCTGTCTCTCCGTATATTACTTGTCTTTCTTCTGTCTCTCCGTCTATTACTTGTCTTACTTCTGTCTCCCCATCTATTTCTTGTCTTTCGTCTGTCTCTCCATCTATTTCTTGTCTTTCTTCTGTCTCTCCGTCTATTACATGTCTTTCTTCTGTCTCTCCATCTACTTCTTGTCTTACTTCTGTCTCTCCATCTACTTCTACTAGTTTGTTTTGTGATGCTAAACTTTGTAAATTAAATTTAAAGTCCAACCCTTATTTCCGTTTCCGGTTGAAAGAAGACGGTTGGGTAAAAAACCGTATAGCACGCTACAAGGAAAGGTTTACGTGTAATGTATATATTTGTATTGATCTTCTCCCCGTCTCTGTCTTTTTTATTTCTTCTTATCTTGAATCTAGTATTTGGCTACTGGACTCAAAATAACTTTGTTTCGTTTTGTTTTTCTCGGTGTATCTTTTCATATCTGATAGGAATTTTTTTTGTGCATTTGCGAGGGTGTATTACATCACATCTTACAAAAACAAGTAGAAATCTTCTGTTGAAAGGACATGTCATATAGTAACAGAACCCCACATAGTTACATAAACAAGTTTAAATCTTCTGTTGAAAGGACATGTCATACAATAACAGAACCCCACATAGTTACATAAACAAGTTTAAATCTTCTGTTAAAAGGATATGTCATATAGTAACATAGCCCCCACATAGTTACATAAACAAGTTGAAAGCTTCTGTTGAAAGGGCATGTCATATAGTAACATAGCACCCATATAGTTACATAAACAAGTAGAAATCTTCTGTGAGACAGATTTATTATCCCCTACAAATGTAAATATTTATATACCTTTGGACAGCTTCAGTTTACGGGAGGCCATGGGTCACAGCCGTGGGTCACAGCCGTGGGTCACAGCCATCTATTGAAGCGAGAATTGTGTTTAAAGTAGGACCACAAAAATCTTGTGGGACGGATGGCCGAGTGGTGTAGCTACTCGGCTGTCGATCTGAGAGTCCTGGGTTTGGATCCTCGGTGAGAACTATTGAATTTTTCCTGGTGAAATTTGGTGCAGAGTCGTATCACAAGTCCACCCAGCTTTAAATGGGTACATGACTTTAAGTTGGGGAAGTAAAGGGGGCTGGGCGATGTGCTAACCACACAATTCTTTCATTTGCTGAGGTTATAGAAACAGATGAATTCTATACTTCATCTGCCCTGATGGACAGTTAGGGCTAAGGGAACTTTACTTTCTTACAAACAAT
The DNA here is from genome assembly GCA_021962125.1 of Bulinus truncatus. NCBI lineage: Eukaryota > Metazoa > Mollusca > Gastropoda > Planorbidae > Bulinus > Bulinus truncatus. The sequence continues at coordinate 800,140 of JAGDYQ010000160.1, read as the reverse complement.
CTGTTACCAACATATTGACCGTTTCCGTCCTGAGTATTGCAGTAACATTATACTCTTTCTTTACATTATACCCTTTCTTTACATTATACCCTTTCTTTACATTATACCCTTTCTTTACATTATACCCTTTCTTTACATTATACCCTTTCTTTACATTATACCCTTTCTTTACATTATACTCTTCCTTTCCCCACAAAATGCGCGAAATATAGCACGAAAATTCATCTCAGAATGATTTTAAATATCGTTGAAAATTGAACTTCAAAGTGTATCACAAACTAAACCTAAATTATGTTCTCCAGTTGTCCCGGCAAAAGTCATCATAAAACCCATGTATTTATTCCCTTTCCCCGATCACCTGGTGCCTGATTCTGGCATACACTATCGCCGTGATATGTATTTGGTTGTATCAAAAGCAGATGCAAAAGATATTAATAACAAAATACATTTTTTGTAACCAAATGAAAAGGGGCATGAAACTACACGTAAACTGCTTTTGTTCAAAAAAAGGGTTTTATTTGATTTTATTAAATTTGTAATATGAAAATAAAACATTAGTAAAAAATATTTCTGATGTACAGAAGATGTTTATAACACCATGTTTTGGTGTTATTTCACATGTTGTGTTTTTAGAAGTAAACATCGTAATTCGAGACTTGTGAACCAGCAAGAAGAAGAAAGAAAAAAGAAACTTTTAGCAGATGAAGGCACAACTTACAATACCCCTATTGTGTGTGTCACTGCTTGGCCTTCCCGGCAAAGCAATCAAGTGATCACTAAGCCAGGTTTCTTTACATTACTTGGCCAAAAGCTTTATATGTCCTGACTTCTGAGTGGAATAATTTAATGAACACAATCTGGCAACATACTGCCGAGTCAACAATGGAAAAAATCGAGCTGAATGTACTGAGGTGGCCGGCACATTAGACTCCAGTGAAACAAACTATGAAACTTTTTTTTGATCTTAAGACTGAAATAAATCTTAGGAGACCTTCATATGTTTTGAATAGACAGGCGGATAGATAGATAGATAGATAGATATCATAGATTGATATTATAGATAGATAGATATACAGACAGACAGAATGATAGATAGATAGATAGATAGATAGATAGATAGATAGATAGATAGATAGATAGATAGATAGATAGATAGATAGATAGATAGATAGGTAGGTAGATAGATAGATATATAGATAGATAGATAGATAGATAGATAGATAGATAGATAGATAGATAGATAGATAGATAGATAGATAGATAGATAGATAGATAGATAGATAGATAGATAGATAGATAGATAGATAGATAGATAGATAGATAGATAGATAGATAGATAGATAGATAGATAGATAGATAGATAGATAGATAGATAGATAGATAGATAGATAGATAGATAGATAGATAGATAGATAGATAGATAGATAGATAGATAGATAGATAGATAGGTAGATAGATGTATATTGAACACTGTCAAACAAAACATGATCTTTAACCTGTTAGTTTTTTTTTTATTCTTATGACTACTATCATTTAATACATAGACTATATCTATCTTTCCTCTAATGTTTTCAATACAATTACTCCACAAGTTGACATTTCATTTTCCGGAACATCAAATATCATCCTAGCCGATGGTCATTTCTCGAAATAGATCCGTAGAAAAAAAAAATAATCATTGATGATCGTAGATAAAATTCAATTTATTGTAACAGGACTCAACGACTTTACATTTAAAAAAAAAATTCACACTAAATATTATTATGTGTTGTAACCGATTTTTTTCCATTGCCCCCTCCCCCCGTCCCTTGGGCCCTACCCCCCTACCGTCCAGGGCTCTTTCACGTCAGCAAGGATAGAGGAAAGCATATATTACTTCCTCACCGACATACGATTAGATATTATCAGATCTAAGACAGGTTCATACATTTCTCGTGACAGAAAATTTTTAGGTTGCATTTTCAGTGACATCCTATGTCAGTGGTATGCTATGTCAGTTACATCATATGTCAGTGGGTCTATGTTAGTGGCATCATATGTCAACGGCATCTGTGTCAGTGGCATCATATGTCAGTAGCTATGTCAGTAATACCCTATGTCAGAATCATAAATATATAATCTTCGGAATGGTGTAAAGTTTTTTAAATCGTGTCTGTAAGGTCTTGCCTATAATATCATGGGTATAAGGTCTTGACTATATGGTATTGTCTATAAGGTCTGGTCTATAAGGTCTTGTCTAAAAAGTTCATGTCTATATAATCTTTTTTAAAACTGTTAGGTTTGACTGTTAGGTCTTGTTTATAATGTTACATACATTGTTTTTACATATCTACGATATGCATGCAGTTTTTGTTTTATGAATGCACCACTGTGAGAAACGAGTTCTGTGTTTTTCGTTATTTACAAAGTTCATTTTTCAGTGTGCAATTAGAAACTTCAGTTAATTTGAGAAAACTAATTCAACATTTTTTAGAGCATTTTCGAAAAAAAATGCTCTATTGTCCCCGTTTTGTCTGTCTGTCTGTCTGTCTGTCTGTCTGTCTGTCATCACCCTAGATCTCAATAACCATAAGTCCTAGACTCATGATGTATATATCATTTTGTAGGTCTTGGCCTGCCAAGAAATAGCTTTTTTCCATTTCGCGATCTGACCTCTCAGGGCCGTTAAAGGGGCCTTATAAAGTACCGTTTTTTACTATATAAGCTATATTAATAATGGACCGCCCTATATCTCAGCAACCATAAGTCCTAGACCCATGATGTATATATCATTGTGTAGGTCTTGGCCTTCCAAGTGTACATCAAAAGTCCATTTCGCGATTTGACCTCTCAGGGCCAAAATATAAGAGATTGTTTTGTACCGTTTTGCTTATATTTTAAATATAAATAATAAAAGCTAATCAAAGGGGCGTAATCATTATTTATTTTTGTAACAGTTATTCAACATGACTTACTTGTCCTTTTAATATCTTTTTTCAGATATATGCATTACACAATTGAATTTATAAACATTTCCAAAATTTACAAATATTTACTGAAAGATAACAAACGTACTGAAAATGCGCTAAGACGTCCTGTGTCCAGAATGGAACAGGCTTAATTGTTTGTTTTTTATGGAAGTCAACCACATCCGAATAAATCAGTTTGAAACTCATTCGAAATTTCTTTTGACTGGTGTTTTTTTATTATTGTGAAAATGTGTAGCCTACTTAAGTGGACTTATTTACGACACAGTTTCATTACTGTAGTATGGCTTGTTTAGTCTGGTAAGTCGGGGGGGGGGGGAGGGGACGGTTGTTTGGATTGTCTGTCTGTCTGTCTGTCCGTCCGCTGCTTTCTTTTGTATCGTTATTTATCTACTTACGTGATCTCCTGTCAGCTTCTGTGGTCGTGTTTATGACGTTATCTTGGGTTGTTTTGTTTGGTTTTTTTTATTGGTGTTTTAGTGTTCCGATTGTGACAATATTATGATTAAAACCCGGATGTTGATTGGGGGTGTTTATGAGTGTTAGAGAGGGGGGGAATGGGGGAAGGGGTTGGTATGGCGAGAGACGGAAAGTTTACTATTACCAGATGTACAACTCAACAGTGTGGGTCATATAGACCTGTGGGTGAAAAATGTTGAATGGACTGGTCACTACATGAAGAATGTCTTGTTTACTCACGGCTAATCCAACATAAATCACTGGATAGTAAACAAAAAAAAGTAAATAAATAAGTACGAAATATTCCGTTGGTTGAAAGGAAACTTAATGGGAGGTGGGGTGGGGGTAGGGTGAGACACTAGACGTCTGTCTTTTATGACTTCATTATGGACATGTGTACTTTTGTGAGTTGTTGTTGCTTTTACTGTCGCTGATGTTGTTTATGTTGTTACTGTTTCTATTGTTGTTGCTTTTGTGCTTGTTGTTTTTTATGTTGCTGTTGTTGCTGTCTGTAAGAATCTGCTTGTTTCCAATACAAGATAAAATATCCTAAAGTTGATGAATCAGGATTTGTTCAAATTTGCTTAGGAGTAAATTTTGAATTCGTGTTAAACTTTATCCATTTTTGGCATCAGTTCATTGCATTTTAATCACAAAAAAAATCACGATTTTTATGTAACGTATCTTCACTGAAGGAACCCACCCAACGTTTAAACTATGATTACGTAGCCCTTTAAGGCGCCTGCCAAAAAGACCTATATCAAATAGTAAAAGTTGGCAGTGTAAAAAAAAAATGAAACATTATTCAAAAATCGTCTGAACCGGAAAACTCACTCAATTGAAGGATAATGGCGAATGTTCATGAATGCCTGGAACTTTTTCCCCCATAAAAGCACTCGTAGTTATATGTACCTTTGTTTGCCGAGTGGTGTAGATGCTAGACTGTCGACCTGAGAGTTATGGGTTCGGTCCTGGTGAAAATGGGATAAAGTCCCACAAGTCCATTCTTTAAATCTGTACCTGAGTTGGGGGAAGTAAAGGCGGCTGCTAGGTGTGATAACCACACAATCCCTTTGAATGTCTTGGTTACCAAAACAGATCATTTCTACACTTCATCAGCCCCGATGGGCCCCGTTGGGGCTAAGGGAACTTAACTATGTTTTGGACACACATGAAACTTTTACAAATCACTTTGAAATATTGAACTTTCCCCTAATCGATTTGTTGTATTCATTGCAACCTTAAGTAAAGATGAAGTAAAGTTTCCCAGACACCACAGCTCGTGCCAGGATTGCACTAACGCACTGACCGAGATAAATGATTCTGTCTAGCTGATGGTTTCTTTAACAGGTAAATTATAAGAACCAGAAGCTAGAACTCATACTAGTGAAATTATGGGATAAGACAACGCGAACAAGTCATCATACTGCTTGGTTGACTTACACGTCTTTTAAGCGTTTACTAGTATACACACTAGTTAAGCATATTTTCCAAAGTACTAGTATCAGAATTACTTTTTTTTTTCGTTTGGTGAACGATTTCCCGGAATACATGATTGTTTAGAGATGTTCGATTTGGATTGCTGTCGATGATTTAACGATGCAGAGTAGGATTACTTGACAGACTGGCAGACTCCTTGACAGATTGGCAGACTTATAAGATGAAGTCCCCGGGTTACGATCTGAGGTCGCTTGCATCTGTCAAAGGTTATATCTGATTATGGTGAGTCGCGCCCCGGCTGCGATACAAAAACTTGGCCCGGGGGGAATAAAGGTCAATGATTTGAAATGAGGTCCAAAGTTGAAATGGGATATCCTATACGGAAGGCATTACAATGGTTGCACCGGGGTGAAGGGATTTTGGCTGAGTCTGGGCGAATGATTGAACGGTTTGGGGTGAATCTTTGGCACTTTGCTGTCTTTAAGTCAAAATGGGTGATTGGTCAGTGTTGACGTGTAAAATGGGCGATTGGTCAGTGTTGATGTGTAAATTGGGTAATTGGTCGGTGTTGATGTGTAAAATAGGTGATTGGTCAGTGTTGATGTGTAAAATGGGTGATTGGTCAGTGTTGATTGTAAAATTGGTGATTGGTCAGTGTTGATGTGTAAAATGGGTGATTGGTCAGTGTTGATGTGTAAAAAGGGTGATTGGTCAGTTTTGATGTGTAAAATGGGTGATTGGTCAGTGTTGGTGTATAAAAAGGGTGATTGGTCAGTCTTGATGTATAAAAATTTGTGATTGATCAGTGTTGATGTGTAAAATAGGTGATAGGTCAGTGTTGATGTGTAAAATTGGTGATTGGTCAGTGTTGATGTGTAAAATTGGTCAGATAAACAGATCGATGAATAGTTGGCTTCTTTTTTGTTGGATTGATGGTTGTCCTGTGTTTAATTACCCATATGCTAATAAGACGGTCGTGATTTCAATGTGCTGAGCAAATGATTGCCAAATGTTAATTTATTACAGTAGGGCTGGCTTGAAATTTTAAAAACGTCTGGAGAAAACAAAAGGAAAATAAGGTGGGAGCATGGGCAGGGGATGGGGGGAGAATGAAGTGTTTCCTATTACGTTCTTGATATTATAGCAGGTTTGCTCTACACACACAAGCATACAGACCAAGGGAAAAAAAGGAAACAGTTCTTAAAACAATGTCACGTGATTAACACTTTCACGGACCGGAAGAGGCTGTGCACTAAAGATGCGCGGAAGGAACAAGTTCAGTCACTGGGGGATATGACATCAATAAACATTAGTGGCCAGTTTGATGTGGCGATAAGATGAAAGATAACGATGATTAGAACAGGGGAAAGAAGAAATGTGTCATTGTAGACGAGGTGACCAGACGGCCACACGTGTGATAACTGGCTGATAAAATATCGATGGAAGCAGACAGACAGACAGACAGACAGACAGATAGATAGATAGATAGATAGATAGATAGATAGATAGATAGATAGATAGATAGATAGATAGATAGATAGATAGATAGATAGATAGATAGATAGATAGATAGATAGATAGATAGATAGATAGATAGATAGATAGATAGATAGATAGATAGATAGATAGATAGATAGATAGATAGATAGATAGATAGATAAAGGATCCAAAGACTAATCTTCTCACGCTTCCAGGGACGCAGAAGGAACTCAACTATAAACATAAAAAACTCATTTATAAAAACCGTATAAACCAACTTCAACAACATCCTATTCCATCGGTCTAAGAAAAGTAAAAGTACTTCACACATGACTTTATTTGTACAGTCATATAATCCGACATCGACCCAGACTGCGCAATATTTTCTTTTTAAAATTGTTCCGGGCACTGAAACCAATTACTTGGCGAGCCTTGCATTCAGTGCCGGCTCTACTGCATTAGCACCGCCCGCCTAACTCTCTTGCGGGGCAGTTAGCAAGTATTCCATTAACCATCCTGTCCCGAGGTCCAAACTGTTTCCCCACCCATGGGAGTTGTTTTTGCTCTATCCGTGTTAGCACCTTGGTTGGTTTTTTTTTTTGGGAGCGATGCCGCGGAATCGGGGAAATGATAGTTTCCTTCCTGTTTATGGATTTGAGCTGATCAATAGAGCATTGGGTAAACAACTGTCCTACTGTAATGGTTATCACTTGTTTTGACTTTAAGTGGCCGAAATGCTTGCAAAAATAAGTTGCTTTTATTTAGTTTAAAGTAAATAGCTTCTTAGGTCTGGAGACGTTTGAATTAGGGAAGGAACGGGTGATCAGTCGATGTCTCGAAATTTGCATTCGGAGAATTTTAACACGATTTCAAATATTATTTATTAGGATATAACTTATTTTCGAGCATTCTACCCAGCCTGTTTTTTATTTGGGGGAGAAGAAGGGAGGGGGGTCATATGGTTGTGGGGTAAAGCCAGGCCCACCGACATAAATTTCGGGCAACATGGGTTGGGCTGTCACGGGCCCCCCCCAAGCTGATAATGATATTTTCAAAAGTTGATTGGCCAGCTCAGTCCGGGCCCCTAAAACTCACCGGGCCCCTGGGCATTTTCCCCCTGCCCCCCCCTCTCGGCAGTACTGGGTAAAGCAATCGACTGTTGACCTGAGGGTCCCTGGTTCGATCTCTGGCAAGGACCAATGGATATTTCCGATCATGGTTAAAGTCCCCGCTACATCTCCCGTGGTGCCTTTGCACTATCGGCTATGGCGGGGATGAAAGAAGGGCACCATGAAAACCTTCCCATTCGTAGTTTATAGGATCTAAGAGATTTCATCTCATTCTTACAGAGACTTTACATACATAACCTGTTAGTTGCTTATACTTGGAATCGGCAAAAAGTATAAAGTATAATCGGTATAAAAAAAAACCATAAGGACATCGTCCTATCACTGAATAAGTTATCGGAAATTGGCGGTCTAAAAGAAGCATTTTTTTTTTAATTTCATATTTTTATCTCAGTGACGTATACACGTTTGTTGTTTATGACTTCCATTTAAAAAAAAAATAAAAGTACATGGGGACTTGTGAAGTGGGAAGAACTAATCTTGGGGACGGGCTGGAGGATGGAGGGGGGTGGGGGGCAACACTCAAGTAATAGGACCAACGAAATATTTTCTTGCCAACCCCTCCCCTCCCCCCACCCCATAATCCCCCATCAGCCCTGATATATCTCACTTTTAATGTAATAGTCTGGCTTAACTGGTACACACCTTTTTCAAAGCTGACAGACTTCATTATTAAAATCAATGCTCAATGTACATAATAGAGAGTCCGGTCCACCCCCCCCCCCAGTCGTTTTGCATGTTAATAAAGATTATGATTCATAATATTGTTTGTGTGTTTGTTTTTTTTCCCTGCAATGTTTTCTAATCCACCTAGCCATGACTATACCATACGTTGTAAACAAAAATGTTTAGAATAGACAGTGGTGGTAAACAACTGCCCTCTGGCCACCTACGGCCCGATAGTCTCTTTGATCAGGTCCGCGCTCCTCCCACTCCACCCCGCTCCTTTCATTACACATCAAGGCGGCCCGCGATTCAAAAAGTGTGCCCACCTCTAGTTTAGAAACTGGCGTCTTTAACCAGACTAGCCTAATTCCTTTTTTGGATTAAGCTAATATGGTTTACGGTAGTATGCTTCTCGCATAAATATGTATAATACATATATTAAAAAATATTGACGTTGTGCTGGCCACATTGACCTTTAATATGACGTAACATTGTACCTCACCCCTCCGCCTCCCCCCTCCCCCCACCCCCAAGGACTAGCTTTACTTATTTCACTTTATGATATGAAGCGATTTAAAGACATTCTAGCCAAACCCAAACTGTGGTTTATGATGGTCTGGCTTAAAACAATTCATATAACATTGATGAAATCTCAGATCCATTAAATGATTCTTGCATTCATTCATCATCAAAGCTCTGACGCTGGACAGTAGTTTTCTGTATTCTCTCTTCCCTACCCCCCCCCCCCCCCTCCCAAGTCCTAGTTATGGATCACACGTGACAGCCGACAATACACGGTGACAACGGACATGACGCGCTGTGTCCATGAATGTCCACTAAATACCAGAAACCACGTTTGAACATTACAGTCCAGTGAAGGAAACCGGCCAAAATAAGAAAGAAGTAAACAAGCGAAAAAAAAAACAATGCTACAAAACCTGGTCATACTGAAGCGTCATTGTATTAGTATGATAGTTTACAGATATGTCCACATGATAGTTTACAGATATGTCCACATGATAGTTTACAGATATGTCCACATGATAGTCTACAGATATGTCCACATGATAGTTTACAGATATGTCCACATGATAGTTTACAGATATGTCCACATGATAGTTTACAGATATGTCCACATGATAGTTTACAGATATGTCCACATGATAGTTTACAGATATGTCCACATGATAGTTTACAGATATGTCCACATGATAGTTTACAGATATGTCCACAGGATAGTTTACAGGTCGGAAAATTGGAAAACCATTATTGTTAGAACGAAGTCCACAGTAGCTTTTTATTGCAGTGGGGGGGGGGGCTGTCTGTTAAGTCCCTGTTGGTCCCTGTATGTTGATCTCTAAGATTCTAAACACACCTCCCCCTCAACACACACACATACATACACACACACACCTAGTTACTTGTGGGAAATGTCTGTCTTGGCATTAAATTTATCTCGTGTAGACCTGAAAGAAATGTTCATATTAAATCATGTTCCATAAATCGACAGTAACTAACTAATGGTCCAACCAAGCGGTGCGAAAAGTCCTAGCACTAGCACTGAACAGACGGTGTCCACTTAAACTGAAACCGTGTCTGTAATAGATCTACAGGGATAAACAATATTGTAAGAAGAGGGTGATTCTGGCGAAGAAACAAAGGGGCTACAATTCCGCCTAGTCACTTTTAATTATCTCCCTTGTTATAAATTTCCATGACAAACAAAGGGGAGGAGCTAAAACACGTCAGTCACAGTCTACCTAGTCTGATGGTGTTTCTCTTGAGGAAATGACGTCAAAATGTCGATCATATTTTTTTTTCGTATTTATAATATAAATGACGATCATAAACTAATTTTTTAAAATGATTTAGAAGTTTTCTTAGCCACCGTTCTTAAAAATAAAAAAATAAAAATTATGACGCTAAAGATAATATAAAGTGTCACGTGGTTTTACGATTTAAGGAGTCTGGTTTTATTATTTTTTATGATAGTAGAATGTGAGATGGTATTGGAGATAGCAAAATGCCATCAGTTGTGAACGTAAACACATCTATTAGATAGTCAGATAAATGGACAGCTAAAACGTATAGGCTGATAGAGAGACAAAAAAAAGAGGAACTTACATTGAGACGGACATACCAACGGGTTGGACGTAAATGCAGTCTATTATTCACGCAGGCAGACATATAGAAAAACAGACAAAGTTATTGTCATAACTCAATCCATCTCAAATGTAAAGCTGTATACGTCTCTCTCTCACTGTCTCTCTCTCACTCTCACTCACTCTGTCTCTCTCTCACTCTCACTCACTCTGTCTCTCTCTCACTCACAACACACTCTTTCTCTCCTTCTCTCTCTACCTCTCTCTCTCTCTCTCTCTCTCTCTCACCCTCACTCACTCTCTCTCTCACTCACAACACACTGTTTCTCTCCTTCTCTCTTTCTCCCTCTTTCTCTCTCTCTCTCTCCTCTCTCTCTCTCTCTCTGTCTCTCTCACGCTCACTCTCTCTCTCACTCTGTCTCTCTCTCTCTCTAACACTCTCACTCTCTCTCACACTCACAACACACTCTTTCTCTCCTCTCTCTCCTTCTCTCTCTCTCCCTCTATCTATCTCTCTCTCAATCACAACACACAATCTCTCTCTCTCTCTCTTTTTCACTATATATATATATATATATATATATATATATATATATATATATATATATATATATACTTTTTAAAGTTTACTTTTGTCAATTTTAGGCAATCTTTTCTATATTAGAATTTTGTTGTTGTTTTTTCTGTCTGAAAAATAATATTATAATTTTTATTTCAAGCATAGAAACGATTTTTTGTGTGTGGTCTGAAAATAAAATAAAGGGCTGTAGTTAGGCATTGATTACATCCCTTAGTTGAATAGGATCACGTTCGGTCTGAATAAAATCATGCATTTCAAGTGTCGACAACTCAACCGATGGGTAATGCAAAGAGGCATTTGACAGGGGAGTAGCCTCGGACAATTTTTTAAAGGGGTTCCGTGACACACAGCTGTTGTTTGTTTGTTAGTTTCTTTGTTGTTGTTGTTTTTATATAAATATGTGTGTATATGTGTGTGTATGCGTGTGCTGTCTGTGTGTGTGTTGAGTGTGTGTGGTGTGTGTGTGTGTGTGTGTGTGATGTTTGCGCGTGTGTGTGTGTTTTCATGGTAATTTTTAAATTATACCAAAGCATCACTTCACAAATGGAGTAGGGTTTACTTTTCAGACCGTCCCCCCCCCCACCACCCTCCTACCCCCACCCAGTACGGTCTGTCAGTAAGAATTGAAATTCATCATTCAAACATTTACCTCTGAATTCCGCAACAATAGTCCGACAATAGAAAAGAATAATTTCAAAGCACTTTTTTTTTTAATTATATCTTAAAAGTTAATATTGATAAATATTGTTGAGATAAAAAAATGATACAGTTTTATTGTATTTTTTAAATTATATAAATTATATATATAAAATATTGTTTAACATAAAATAACAATTTAGTTTTAAGTATAAATCACAGAATAATCGCATAAAAATATCCTGATGATCCAAACACAATTTGTTGATGATCAAAACACAATTTAATAAATTAGATCTTTGATGAAAGGAAAAAAAAAAACATGAGTTTTTATGAATTACAGTTTGATATAAACACAAGTTTTCCGGGGACAAAAGGTCAACCCGCATATATTAACCAATGCCTGACAATGATTGGTTGGCTTTGAGAATTTCCTGCTGCTTGTCATTCAAAGCACAGATTCAATCTTCTGGTCTGGAGGACGGAAAGGGGTTGGGGGTGGATGGGCTATAAAAATATGATAGTAATATCATGGTATTATCATGGGATAGTCACCGGGTGAAAGAATTTTTTTTCTCCTCTCTATTTTTTTTTTATGAGCGAGCGCCATTTAGAAGGGAGCTATTTTCAGATACATGATCACGGTGGGATATTGCTGTCTATTGAATATCACATACAACGTTTAATTTTATCACACAACGGCATCACCGAGAGAGTTTTTTTTTTGGTCCATACAAGTACCCTCCCCTGATCTAATTAATAAGGCAATTAAAAATTTAATAATAATATATATTACTAGCTGTACCCTGCTAAGCCTTTGCATTGAGTGGGCTAGGTTATTTTTGGTTTCGGACAGATCCTATTTTTTCATGATTGTATTACAATTTAAAGATGCAATATTGTAGAAATACAAAAAAAAAAAAGAAATATTTAAATGGAATTATTTCACATTTTGGCCTTTGGGTTTCATGTTTGAAAACAGCAGACACTATTGAAAACTGTAGATTTTTAAAAACATTCATCAAATCGAGACGCCGGCAAGACGCCATTTTGAATTCTTGATTTCTACTTTTGATATAACGCAGACGCCAGACCGCTATTATTATATTAGATTTCTATGTAACAAAAAAATTATACTGTATTTTGTGTTGTATTTAAATAAACCCCCTCTGTGGTGTCCTTGTAATTATGAATTTAAAATGCGATGAAGCGGAGACAATTTTATAAATGACTCTATGGCAGTCAATCAGTTAAGGCACCACCGGAAGTGTTCCCCATGGGGATGAGTTTACCTGGTCTATGGTGCGTATATATGTATATAGGTTAGTGTTCGTCTTATATGTTGCTATAGAAGCGTACTATACATAACGCGTGCTGTTTGGGTGCGCACTGAAATTCGCAATTTCTATGCTGCGTATTGTCTAAGATGGAAGTGCATTAAAGATCAATGCAACTGTTCCAGCATTGGCAACAACACTTGTTATTTATCCAATCACTTCTATGTTTTTTTAGCCACTAATTCCCCCCCCCCAATCCTCAGCTATTATGACGCCTCGGTTCTTTAATCAATTAAAAAATAATTTCGCTTTTTTCTTTAAAAAAAAAAAACAACAGATTCCACTTAAAGACAGACAATCGGTCTTTCGTCTGCTATAAGTAACACAATAAAAGTCTTTAAGTACAGTTATGTTTTTGTAAGGCCTCACAATGTTTAGCTCTAGATTTTAAAAAAAAAAAAGTTATCAATAACAATGTTATACAGGCAGGTGTGGTGAACGCGCACACACACACACACACATACACAGAAAAACTCGGACCAATGCGGTCAATTTCTAAAGAATGGCGCTAACAGCAGCATCAGAAACAATATGTGGAAGGAATGAAAGAAGCCAGACTTTTCTTGTTGATGTACGATCATTTATATTGTTCAGTGCAACAATAGCAGTTCGACTAGTGAGAATTTGATTGTGGGTACCACGGGACACTCGCTGTTTGTAGTATAAGTCATGTGATTAGTTGGTGGGGGGGGGGAGATAAAAAATAGACAATTTAAAAAAAAAAGGCAACAAGCTTTAATCCGGAAATGTTGTCATCAAAAAAGTCGTTCTTGACCTGGTACCTGACACAGCGGGTGAAGTGGGTGGGGGTGAGGTGAGGATAAATGTGTGGAAGTGTGTGTGTGTGTGAGTTGTTTTTGGTGAATCAGCTTGGAGCGTTAAATGGCAGACGTTGTAAAAACAAGATCAGATCCGGCCATTATTGTTTTTGTTTTTTTTTAATCTTTAGCGTTTAGATTTTGATTTGAAGATAATTATTTGATCGAAATTCTCTGCGGGTTAATATAATGAACATTTCATTGATATTAATGAACATTTAATTGATGCATACAAAAAAATCTTCCAGTTCACTCTCTCTTTTTTTTTTGTTTTGTTGCATTTCACTATTGAACATTAACAAGATTGTAAATTGTACGACTTATTCATCTCTATGACCTGCAAGTGAGCACTGTTTTAATGCGGGTGTGTGTGTGGGGGGGGGGTAGTGTCAATGAAGGTGAGAACTGTCAAGGGATGGGAAGTTGTTGTTTTTGTTTAAAGGTTAAACTTGACCTGATGCTGATCGCATTGCGGGCGCCTAGTCCATAGTCGCGTGCGGACAATACATGAACATGCTAGAAAGATTTTTTTTTATTATTGTTATTTACTCTCACTTTCTCCAACACAAGCTTCCATACCGACCCACCCCTACTGACGATCCTTAAGTTAAACAAGTTGTTAATCATATTGTACAATACAGACAATCCTTAAGTTAAACAAGTTGTTTATCATATTGTACAATACAGACAATCCTTAAGTTGAACAAGTTGTTTATCATATTGTACAATACAGACAATCCTTAAGTTTAACAAGTTGTTTATCATATTGTACAATACAGACAATTCTTAAGTTAAACAAGTTGTTTATCATATTGTACAATACAGACAATCCTTAAGTTTAACAAGTTGTTTATCGTTATATTCAATACAGAATAGCAATATAAATAGAGCGAAGAAAAATAAAGAAATGATTTACAAATCATTGATCCAGTTGAATATGAAGATCATGAAGTTCCTAAATTGTACATGTTTTGTATATCATATGAAATGATGAGGCTTTGGAACTTGTATGTTTTGTATATATCATTTTTTTTTAAATACTATATATGTCTACGATCAGGGATATGAACAGAAGATATAGCAGGCCCCTGAAAAAATGGAGCCCGCATTGCCTTCGATGGCAGTGTCGCGTTGGTTGCAGCAGTGGGTCTGATACTGTGGCTCTGAGAAGAATATATGAGAGGTGCTCACTAATGGCTGATCCAATCGCTAAAGACAATTCAGTTTAGATAGGTAGATAGACAAGACAGAAACACAAACAGACATATTTAAAGACAGACAGACAGACAGACAGACAGATAGATAGATAGATAGATAGATAGATAGATAGATAAATAGATAGATAGATAGATAGATAGATAGATAGATAGATAGATAGATAGACAGATAGATAGATAGATAGACAGATAAATAGATAGATAGATAGATAGATAAATAGACAGACAGATAGATAGATAGATAGATAGACAGACAGATAGATAGATAGATAGATAGATAGATAGATAGATAGATAGATAGATAGATAGATAGATAGATAGATAGATAGATAGACAGACAGACAGATAGATAGATAGATAGATAGATAGATAGATAGATAGATAGATAGATAGACAGATAGATAGATAGATAGATAGATAGATAGATAGATAGATAGATAGATAGATAGATAGATAGATAGATAGATAGATAGATAGATAGATAGATAGATAGACAGACAGACAGACAGACAGATAGATAGATAGACAGATAGATAGATAGATAGATAGATAGATAGATAGATAGATAGATAGATAGATAGATAGATAGATAGATAGATAGATAGACAGACAGACAGATAGATAGATAGATAGATAGATAGACAGATAGATAGATAGATAGATAGATAGATAGATAGATAGATAGACAGATAGATAGACAGATAGATAGATAGACAGACAGATAGACAGATAGACAGATAGATAGATAGATAGATAGATAGATAGATAGATAGATAGATAGATAGATAGATAGATAGATAGATAGATAGATAGATAGATAGATAGATAGACAGATAGACAGACAGACAGATAGATAGATAGATAGATAGATAGATAGATAGATAGATAGATAGATAGATAGATAGATAGATAGATAGATAGATAGATAGATAGATAGATAGATAGATAGATAGATAGATAGATAGATAGATAGATAGATAGATAGATAGATAGATAGATAGATAGATAGATAGATAGATAGATAGATAGATAGATAGACAGACAGATAGATAGACAGACAGATAGATAGATAGACAGATAGATAGATAGATAGATAGATAGATAGATAGATAGATAGATAGATAGATAGATAGATAGACAGACAGATAGATAGATAGATAGATAGATAGATAGATAGATAGATAGATAGATAGATAGATAGATAGATAGATAGATAGATAGATAGATAGATAGATAGATAGATAGATAGATAGATAGATAGATAGATAGACATTATTCCATCGATCCACCCTCTCCCGCCCCCCCCCCCCGCCCTCTCCGATGTGGCGTTTAGGGCGCCACGACCGTGTGATCTGTCATCTGTCAGACGTCAACACTCAAAGATGTCGAGTGATAAAACGGAATCCGTGTCATACAAGAGTCGGTGCTCCCCCACACCCCCCACCCCTTGAAACGTTATTTAAAAGGTTGTAAACCTGTACATAATTCCCTTATCAGTCAAGCTAAGAAACTGTATATGACCAAATACGAATATAATTATATGAGCACGAAAAACATGTTTAAAGTGAAATGCATTGTCATTTTTAAAAATGTTACTTCCGTCATATAGAACAGACATCTTGGACAGACTAAAGCACGCGGGCCACATACGGCTCTTTCAGGTGTTCTATTACGGCCCGCACTCCGCTCACCAACGTTCGTTCATATCGATGAAGTTTTGGTTAATTTCATTACTCCATCTCTCCGCTCTTGGTCCGGCTATCCAATCAAATTTGAGAACCCATGTGATTTTAAAAACAATTGCCCCCTCTCCCCTTCTTTAGAATATAACTAAACATGTTCTAAACTCATCTCATCGACATCATAAGGATTGTAGTAAACTAACAATTGAAATATTGGCTCGACTATAACAAACTAACGGTAAAAAATTAATCTCTATTATATCCGTTCTGGCACACTAAGAGAAATGTTATATTTGGCTTGGAATCATATAAAAGCTTTTTTTTTTTTTGCAAAAAAAAAAACAGCCTGATCATTGTGCGCATGCGTGACAATAACCGGTAATCCAAGAATGCCGCGCTGGGGGGGGGAAAATTCTGTCGGACAGGAAGTGGTAAACGCCTCTATTGTGACGTCACGCGCCTGTGATCTTTGAATCGAAACTCATCTCTCGGTTCGCATAAAGTATTGCGGGGGAAGGGGGGGGGAGTGGGGGGAGTATTTAATTTGGTGACGGGAATGTGTTTATTTTGTGACTGTGTGTGTGTGTTTTTTTTTTACGGTGATCTAAGAGGGTTAGAACGCCTGACCACGAGACCAAACGTTTTGGGGAGGGATCGATTTCCGGAACACACCAGCAGAATTTTTTCTCAGGCATGTTCTGGCAGAATCTGAGGATCTTTTTTTTTTTACAGACTTGGATACTTAATAATAAATACATTTCCTGAGTTGTTTCCCTAAATTCTGGACCGCGCACCAGCGGTAGATCGCGAATGAATTTAAGTAAGGTCGCGAAAAAAAATTTTAATTGTATAATGTAAGATAGTGAATCTATAGTTACAACTCTTATATCTGTAAATTTTACATAAGTTAAAATTTATAAATGCATAATAGAGCAATGTTATGTCGAAAGTTTACTCAACTAAAGAGCTACCGGTATTTTGAACAACGAATCTCAATCAAAGAGCTACCGGTATTTTGAACAACGAATCTCAATTAAAGAGATACCGGTATTTTGAACAACGAATCTCGATTAAAGAGATACCGGTATTATGAACAACGAATCTCAATTAAAGGGATACCGGTATTTTGAACAACGAATCTAAATTAAATAGATACCGGTATTTTGAACAACGAATCTCGATTAAAGAGATACCAGTATTTTGAACAACGAATCTCAATTAAAGAGATACCAGCATATCTGCATAAAGAATGGCTTGAGTTGTGTTATGAATGACTTGAATTATGTTATGAATGACTTGCATTATGTTATGTTTGAACTAAGCGCTCTCATTGGTGACGAAGCAGTTGGTAAAACAAAATAAAAAACACAGTATTCTATTATTTGTATTATTTTTTTTTCTTCATTTGATACGTCAGCGCAGGTTTGCTCTGAATTCAATGCGTTTAGTCAAATGCTGATTCTCTCTTCCAGCCCAGTGAGCGGTTAAAGTCACCCCCCCCCCAGCACCCCGTGGTGGCTCACAGTTGTGTCGCGCCGACGTGTTGTCACTCAACTGTCTGAGCTGAAAAAAAAAAAGACGCATCCAGGTGATGACCACGTGCTAAAAACTTGCGGTGTCACGTGGCAATGTTCTCTGTGCAGACATGGATCAAATCAACATGCGGTCACGGGTAAATGAACCTCAAAGGGAAACGACTCTGTAGGCTTCCGTTCAGTGTTTGTTCGCTCCGGTTGTTAGATACCACAACAGCGATCAAATCTACTAAACCAATATTCCGGAAACTTGCGCCATCCAATCTATGGCGTTACTATGCGGGGGGGGGGGGAGTGGGGCACTGATTTTTACCTCCAGCCATTGGCGGCATTTTTAAAACAATAAGTACTTTCAGGCACGGAGATGGGGCGACATTTTTAAAACAATAAGTACTTTCAGGCACGGAGATGGGGCGACATTTTTAAAACAATAAGTACTTTCAGGCACGGAGATGGGGCGACATTTTTAAAACAATAAGTACTTTCAGGCACGGAGATGGGGCGACATTTTAAAACAATAAGTACTTTCAGGCACGGAGATGGGGCGACATTTTTAAAACAATAAGTACTTTCAGGCACGGAGATGGGGCGACATTTTTAAAACAATAAGTACTTTCAGGCACGGAGATGGGGCGACATTTTTAAAACAATAAGTACTTTCAGGCACGGAGATGGGGCGACATTTTTAAAACAATAAGTACTTTCAGGCACGGAAATGGGGCGACATGTGGTATCGTTAGTTTATTGATGTCCCTACGCCCACAGCACTCAATGCGGTATCGCTAGTTTATTGATGTCCATACGCCCACTGCACTCAATGCGGTATCGCTAGTTATTGATGTCCATACGCCCACCGCACTCAATGCGGTATCGCTAGTTTATTGATGTCCATACGCCCACCGCACTCAATGCGGTACCGCTAGTTTATTGATGTCAAATAAATTTGATTTTCTTTAGATTGAAGAGAAAGTCTTTATTGTTGTTTATCTTTTTAATCTGTTGATCTTTAAATCTGAAAAAAAAATTGATTTTTGAGGACTCTTTCTCCTGTTTGAATGCGAGTCTGTTTGCAATTTCCACAAACGCAAGTTGTATTTTTTATCCATTTTTTTTAATTCGTTGTAATTTTTGTCCTTATTTAGAAACTGACAGGCTCAAACAAAAACAAAATAAAAAAAAACATTTTACAATGGGCGGATTCCACATCTCCAGACATTCATCCTGACGGTCGGGTCAAATAGAAATCTCTGCGACTGTAAACGAGAGGAAGGTCAGCGTGATATCTGATAACTGACAAGGTGGTAACAAAAAATACGGCCACTTCACCTTGCCTGTTTGATTGTAATTATTATTGATTGAATTCTCTTCAACGGTGTCATTGCACGGGGTCTGTGAGGTCTTTGTTTCAACGTGTTGAATATGATTTTTAAAAAAAATCAATTTAGATTTTGAGTTCCTAACATGGATGAAATATTTTAAACACGTCAACTTGGCTAAATGTTTTCCATGGAAGAGCTACTTCTAAATTTGAGGTTGATCTTTAAAATGAAAAATAAAAAAATGTTGAGTAGAAAGAACTTGATCTGCGCGGCAAAATGATGTATACACAGAATTAAATTGCTGCATGGTTGAACAGTTCAATGTATTCTTTAGCTCAGTGGTCCCCCCCCCCCAACCCCCCGGGCTGTGGAAAGGGCCATCCAAGAAACATTTAATTGTATCCTTTTTATTTACTGTGGTGTATTGGTGTATTGGTGTATTGGTATATTGGTGTATTGGTGTATTGGTGTATTGGTGTATTCTCTCGGGATTGTGCGAGTTTCCATGGACGAGAAATAATCAACGCACCCCCCCCTCTTTTTTTTTCCTTTCCAGTGGGCCGCGGTGAAATTCATCAAACGCTGAGCGGCCCGTGGAGAGAGAAAAAGGTTGGGGACCATTGCTTTAGGTAATATTAGCACGATCGACAGCACACATCACAAGAAGACACAAATACCAAAAATAATGTTTATGTGAATGGCGGCACCCCCCCCCCCGTAACTTTCAACATCTCTTAAACAAACGGTTGTCCCCCTGAGGTCCATTTCGGACATCGGATTTGATCTCTTGACCCTGCGGACATCAGCTTTTTGGTGTGGTCTTCTCCATATAGGATATGACCTCTAAGGGGACTGCAGAGAGGTAAAAAAAAAAAGACTTTCGCGACATGATATAGCGGCAAATGTGGCATCGCTATGGTTTGAATCTGGGACCTGCGTCACTACCAAATAGGGGTGCATCCTCCCGACCACACACAGATGTGTTAGTAAAGTACCAGATGATGTAGCACTGGCGGTCAGGGAAATAGTTTAAACTGGGGACCGGATTTATTTAATACAAGCCAGATTTTTTTTTTAGTTTATGTTAAGAAAAACAAAAAAAAAAGGAGATTTAAAATTCTAAAAATAAATAAATTTGAAGCACATAGTCAAAGTGAAGAGCTTAAACAGATTTGAAAAAAATATTCCACTGCGGATGCTGTCCATTTTGTGTATCGATAGAATTATTGAGAGAAAAAATAATAATTTTAGATAACTCATGCCAACTGGAGTAGTTTCCCCTGGCTGCTGTAACGACAGAGCGTGCAATAACTGATATTATCTCCCCCCCCCCCCGCCCTTTTTTTTTTCAGAGTGCCGCTAGAGTTATGGTTTATTAGTTTGTCAATGTCCACCCTTTCCCCCACCCCTTCCCTACTTCACCCTCCCCCTAGCCCTTTCAACTACCAATACTACCCCAAATCCTAGTCCATGTTGTAGAGACGTATTGGGAAATAATCAATTAAGGGAAGAAGTTATAAACTGTAATGTATGAGAGATAGATATGGGGGGGAAATTAAATCTACAGAATGAAAGTGCCAACTATTAAGTGCGAGGGAAATTCTTCCGAATAACTCCACCGGTACGGTTTGGCCATCACCATTTCGCCTACGTTGGCGGACCCCTGGGGGGAAGTGTTTATGTGACACTGGGAGATCATTAACTGGTCAGTTTACGACTAAGAAGAAAGAAATAGCCATTACTTTGTTTTAAAGCTTCTGTGTGACGGACACTTTAGCTGGAGTCGGCTTGATGGATGCGGGAGTGATCAGTCCTGTCAGAATAGTGAAGGTCACGAGTTCGAACCCCCGTCATATCCCTCAAGGTTCATGTAAACATTATTTACGAGAGTTTTTTTTTAAGCCCTACCTGAACCGGTCATAACGATGGGCAAACTTGTCAACCCCTTAGCCGCCGCCCCCCCCAGTACATAAGGGCCCCCACCCCAGAATTGGTTCCTACCAAAATCGTATGCTATTATAGCCGCTTAATGTTAAAATTATCTAAAAAAAAAACAGTGTTTCGCAAAGTGTGGTACGAGCTGAGGGAAAAAAAGGATTTATTACATGGGAAAATACTTAAAGTTAACATCCTCTTATTATATGGGACACCACTTAAAGTTAACATCCCCTTATTACATGTAAAAACACTTAAAGTTAACATCCCCTTATTACATGTGACAACACTTAAAGTTAACATCCCCTTATTATATTGGACAACACTTAAAGTTAGCATCCCCTTATTATATTGGACAACACTTAAAGTTAGCATCCCCTTATTATATGGGACAACACTTAAAGTTAACATACCCTTATTATATTGGACAACACTTAAAGTTAGCATCCCCTTATTATATGGGACAACACTTAAAGTTAACATCCCCTTATTATATAGGACAACACTTACTGATAATATTTCTCCATAAAAGAACACATATACATCTAAACATTGCATAGGACAAGGCTGAAAATGTTCTCTCCATTGTTTATTTTCGCTCTTATCTTTTCAAATATCTAAGATCTTTTTATAGAAAATAGTGATAGAGAATGTATTGTGAAATGTAAACAAATTTCAAGTCTATCCGCAGCTTGCCTTTGTCCTAAAATGGGTCATTTAGTAAAAGACATGATCATTTTTTTTTTCTATTTCTTAAATTAGTCATTATTTTTCAATTCTCAAAGTGTGACTAAATCTGAATCGACTCGCATTTTAAATTGTTTATTTACATGGTTTGCATGGATTGTGTCGGGTTTTGAAAAAACATGTCCTCGTTACATTTAACTAACGCATGTGGCTACGGTTCGGTCCGACCGAACCCGTATTTTTTTTTTCGGGTACCAGCCATACTTATTATTGCATATTTTTTTTGTTTTCGGGGCTAGGGTTAGGGTTAGGGTTAGGAATAGGGTTAGGTATAGGGTTAGGATCAGGATTAGGGTTAGGTATAGGGTTAGGATCAGGATTAGGGTTAGGGTTAGGGATAGGGTTAGGGTCCAGCTATAGATATCTAAATATAGCGGTCGAGTCGCTGCGCTGAGCTATATAACAAACATATAAGTCACTGCACCAACCCTATTCCTAATCCTAACCCTATTCCTAACCTTAACTCTAACCCTAGCCCCGAAAACAAAAAAAAATATGCAATAATAAGTATGGCTGGTACCCGAAAAAAGAAAGTACGGGTTCGGTCGGACCGAACCGTAGCCACATGCGTTTAACTAATGCTCCTCTGCGTCCAAACAGAGCTGAATGTGTTATTATTACATTAACTATGATTAACTGGCATATATTTAAGATCTTGGTGAGCTGTCTAGGAATTGTCTAGCTTTATCTAGCTTGTTACACTGAAAAAAAGGAAATGTCCAAACTTGGGTAGCTCATCGCGATGGGTTTAGAAAATGCCCGGTCTAGTGGTCATCTTTCCCATTTTTTCCCTTCGTCCGTCGTGATGTCCAGAGTAGGTCCTGAGAAGTTAATTAGGGAGTCGCGTATGTCCACTCTTGTAGGACGATAACAAAGTCATGTCCATAGAGTATGTATACAAATAAATAGTGGGCCTTCCTCCTGCGCCCCCCCCACTCCCCATCACCCATCCCTTTCCACTTATTATTTTCACGAACTACATTTCATTCAGCCCACTGCAAGCTAATCCCCTCCCTCCCTCCCTCCCTAGTACACATAGTAAATAACGAAATATGTATCTTTACCCCCCCCCCCACATACCCCCTTCCCTCCTTCTAGTACCGCTGAGCCTGTGGGTGGTATGATACAGGCTCATAAAGCCATTCAGTACATGTTGGAGTGAGAAAAATCAATCATGTATGCTGGATAAATATTGAACATAATACTTCCTGATTTATTCTGATTTCCCCCCTCCCCCACTTAATTCATTATATACACTGTGACGTGGCGCGTGCTCCTCTGAATTCTGGACATCACGGCGGGGGGGGGGGGTCGGAATTCTTACGGTTGATTTTTTTTTTTTCGAGGCGTGGGAGGGAGATTGAACAAAGACAGAATCGTGAAGACAAGAAAAAAAACTAAAGGTCAGAGGTCACACTCCTACACCGAATGCTAGCGAACGTATTATGTTTATACTGGTCCTCTGTATCACATGAGTGTACGTACAGCTAGCGAACGTATTATGTTTATATTGGTCCACTGTATCACATGAGTGTACGTACAGCTAGCGAAGTATTATGTTTATATTGGTCCACAGTATCACATGAGTGTACGTACAGCTAGCGAAGTATTATGTTTATATTGGTCCACTGTATCACAAGAGTGTACGTACAGCTAGCGAACGTATTATGTTTATATTGGTCCACTGTATCACATGAGTGTACGTACAGCTAGCGAAGTATTATGTTTATATTGGTCCACTGTATCACGTGAGTGTATGTAAAGTTTCCTTAACCCCCTTTAATAGCTCATCGGGGGCAGATGAAGTGTAGAATTCATCTGTTTTAGTCTATACGGCGCTTGACGGATGGTGTGGCTAGCACAACGCCCAACCGCCTTTACTACCCCCAACTTCAAAAAAATGAAGTCAGGTACCCACTAAAAATCTGGGTGCAACTTTGACCAGAACCTCAAATAATCCCGAGTGTCTCACTGAGGTTCGGACCTGGGACTCCTCTTTTGAGTGCTCTACACATAACGACCACCCTTATGTAACGTAGTAATATTGTGTTATCTTAGACAGAGCAATGACAATGGAATTTTGTTTCCTTATTAACCCACAAAATAGACAGGCAGATAGATAGATAGACATATTGCTAGATAGATAGATAGATAGATAGATAGATAGATAGATAGATAGATAGATAGATAGATAGATAGATAGATAGATAGATAGATAGATAGATAGATAGATAGATAGATAGATAGATAGATAGATAGATAGATAGATAGATAGATAGATAGATAGATAGATAGATAGATAGATAGATAGATAGATAGATAGATAGATAGATAGATAGATAGATAGATAGATAGATAGATAGATAGATAGATAGATAGAAACCAAATCGCAACAACGAGGTGGTGGGTACAAGGGAACAATGAACCGAGACACGCCATTTGCGCAGCATTTCAGAAAGTCAGCCCAGGAAAATGTTCCAGAAAAATGATGAACTGGGACACGCTAATCATGCAGCATCCTAGAAAGTCACCCAGTAAATGTTTCTGAACATGTCCCGGAGAGCTTGGCGGTACGTTCCGTTATTCAGGAACAACTTATCGGTATTTAGTATTTCGGTTTTGGTGACTTGTACATTATTTATCCTCATTCTCACAAATATCGTGTGACAGATTAATTTTATTATTTAATTTTATTTTACGAGTTTCTACATTATATAGTAAAAATGTTTGAAATTATGTTTTTCTAATTTTTGGGCAATCTTACTATTATCTGAAAATTGATTTTTAATAACGCCCATAATTTAACTTCATTAGAGAAAATGTCACAAGTTCTAAATTTAATCAAGATTTCTTTTTTTTTTACGTTTTTTTTTAGCTCATTTTATTGTCTTGTAGAGAAAACAGTCAATGAGGAGTTAGTATTAGTGAATACTAATAGATGGTGTCACACTTGCATGTATAAATACGTTATGTATAAAACCAGAGCCTTTAGCTAGCTATTGTGTTACATTTTTTTTTCTGAAAAGTGCAGAAAAAAAAATTAAAATCGCTCTTCCTAGTTCGGCACCGTGTGGGGCCTCACAACCCACACAAACCGCAGTACCCTTCCTAGGCTACTGTATGAAACATTTAAACAACCATATAAGAGCATAGGCACTTAATCAAACCCATAAACACGAACATTAAATACATATACAAACATCTCAAGACGTATGTAATCATACACCCTTAGAGTACAACCCAAAGTAAACGAGGACATGTTCATACATCTATACAATGAGACTAATCAGATTAAATACTTGCACTTGCGTAAACAAAAACGCATACACAAATCGACACGGTATTATTATAAATATCTGTACTTCACTGCTAATATAGAGGAGTATTTCTATTCGACCACATATGCGAATAGCGGAGACGTTCACAAGTTTGAATAGCGAATACGTACACATGTTCGGATAGCCACAGCCGATAATAAACTGCAACTGTTACAGACTGACAACGGGTCTTCGTTATAAAAGTCAGGGGCGGCATTCAGCTTACTTAAATGTTTTTTTCTCCTAGTTCGGGCCCCGAGCAGAAAGGAAGGGGGGGGGGCAACACTCCTGTAATCTACTTGCAGGTTGTCAGCACATTGCAAGTTCGGATTCGATTACATTTTTATCCGGTCGCACAGCTAACATCTCATAGCCGGCCCCTGGGTAGGAGTTTCACGTAGAACGAACTCGATTGTGGTATCAGAACCCCCTACATTTGTTACGTCACCGGTTCTACGACTGCTTCATGATGAGTTAGTTCTGTTGCAGATTTTCTGGGTGCCGAGTGCGGCAATTACTAAATGCTGGCACATTACACAGTCGAAACTCACTATATACTAATGACCCTGTTGTGACCCTAGGGACGTCCTCCCCTACCACACACGCACACACACATACACACACACACACACACTCAGACCCACCAATCCCTCCCCACCACAAAAAAAAAAAATCCCCCACGCTCTAAATTTCCCGCTCCTAAGTAGACAAGAGGCCATCATAAATGATATCAGGGGGGTGGGGTGGGGGGGTATGAAAACATTGTTGGTGAGTCACTTATAGCGTTACGTAATTTGGTTGCCGGAGTAGAAGACATGGGTGGAGGAGGGGAGGGGGGGGTGAAAGGGGGCAGAGAACGGTGCGATCAGGGGCGGGGAAGGGGGTGGGGGTGAAATGACGGTTGGATAAGTGAGTATCGTTGTCAGCGCGATATGGCGATAGCGATAGTGGTATCGATTATGGGATCTCGCACAGGAAGTACTTAATGAGGCGATTACGTCTGTACACAGGTAGTAGTTCATGAGGCGATTACGTCTGTACACAGGTAGTAGTTCATGAGGCGATTACGTCTGTACACAGGTAGATGCTAAATTGACAGTTGACTAAGACGTTTCTCGTTATCGCTTGGTACTAGATTGACCCCTCCCCCCCCCCCCACACACACACAACCCCACCCCCAACCGGTAGACATTCCACACCCAGGCAGCAGTTGGTGGTATACATTGGTCATGAAGGTACAACGAGGGTCGGTAAGAAATCTCCATCCCTCCCTCCCCCCCCCCGGGCTGAGCTGGTGGAAAATGACAAGGCCGTATTTAGCATATATCTTGCTCTGCACTTGTTTGGGGGGGGGGCGCCATGAATATAAGGGGGCCCAGTGTAAACTTGCCAAGTTTTCCTTACCTCTTTTGACAAGGTCAACATAGGCCGAGTGGAGAGTTTAAAGTAAGAAAGAGTCAAAACAAAGAAAAAATGTATCGGCTAAGTCAGCCATGGGCGGCCAAACTAAGGCCCGCGGGCTAAATCTGGGTCTCCAGACTGTTCAATCACGCCCGCCACTTGTTTCAGCTCTAAACCTTTTATGTTATGGATTTGAACTTTTATTTATGTTATTTTTACGGCGACATTACATCCAATATGCTATTGGTCCGGCAGGCCGGCCGGTCAACTTTACAAGCCTCGATGTGGCCCTCGACTTAAAAGTTTGCTCACCCCTGTGCTAAATAATAAGTTTTAGTTTTGACAGACATTCGGAAAGATGAGACGAACTCTTTTAACAAGAAAACAAATTAAAAAAAGATAACACTAACGCAGGGGCTGGTCTTAGGCCGATTTGACCGATTGCTCCGAATTGGGCCCAGCGCCTGGCAGGGGCCTCGCAATTTACATTTAGAATAAATAGTTGTTATTGTAAAAAAAATAGAAGAGGGGCCTCGCAAGCATTCGTTAAATTGGGCCCCGCAATTCGTAAGGCTGTCAAAATGACGCACTTGTACTAAATATAATATATATATATATGTATATATATATATATATATATATATATATATATATAAGCGATTTGGGCTCTGCGTTAAATCGAAAGTAAAGAATTAATACAACAGTATTCCAGTTTAAAAAACAATCATGAAAAAATCGGATCTGCCCGAAACCAAAAATAGCCCAGCCTACCGATCAAGCCTAAGGGGATATAACCCTATGCAAATGTTTTGCAGGGTACATCTAGTATATATCTATATATGTAACCAATACGCTCACCCCAGATTTGGCGTCTAAAACTCTGAATGTAAAATCTGCGAAAGAAACTAGGATGTTTCCATACCGATGCTTACAGATTCCTATTACAAGACATAATTGGTTTTAAAGATTATCCGGAGCGGTCGAGGGAAGTGTGTGGGGGTGGGGAGGGGTTCTATTATATTTGCAGATACAGTTGCTAAACTTGTTTTCATCATTTGTTTACATCACATGTCTTTAAATTATTTTCCCTAACCATTTCTCCAGAACTTGACCCACTTGTGGATTTAATTAATATGTGAAACATTCGATCATACTTTAGCCCTCGGCAAGGTCAAACAAATTACATTCTGTCCCGGATGATGTTGTTTTTTTCCTTCTAATTCACAGAAACAGAAAATGTTACGCCTAAGTTTCACGTTTGGGTCCCAAAAACAAAAATAGTAAGATTTCATAGTGAGTCTGGAATCGCAAAAGTTTGATACCCACTGTATTAGTCTATAAGTAAAACGCGTATAGAAATAGGATGCTTGACCAAAGCTTTTATCAGTACGGGAACTACACAAGTGAAAGCTTGTGTCATAAAGATAATATGATGAAGATTACTGTAAAATTAAATTATTTTTTTTTAACCTTACTTTAACTCCCGAGTCATTATCATTTAAATGACTAGTGCTATTTATAGAACAAATAAGTGAATGATTTGATGTAATACATTTAAATGATTTAATGTACCCTGAAGTAGGCTTCAATGTTGTCCAATATTTATATTCATACTAGTATGAACAATTAGGATGTGGAAGGGGTATTCATGTAGACACCAGTACACAAGAGTCGAGTTGTTTTACACACTCAAAAAAAAATCAGCATGAGTCGCTTGTTAATTTATGCATAGCTAGCTAAGCTGTGGGATAAGCATGCTCCAACATCCTCATGGGTGAAACTTAATAGAATGTCATTCATCTCTCTGCCACTGAATTATGTCAATGTATCGGCTGCTGGGGGGTAGGTTGCTGGATCAAATGACTGGATCAGATCATATTTCTGTTATAGAGCAAACCACAATATCCCGCCTCCAACATATTTTTCATATCTTTTTTTTTTTGTTATTTATAGACTATATTTATATATGCAAAAAAAAAGTTACTGTCAGACTGATCGACTGGACTTAGTCCTTTATGTTGACCAACTAATCTGGACAAACAATAATTAGGACGGTGACAAATCAAATCGTTTCAGTATAAGCTGGTCAAATAAAGGGGGGAGAAACTGACCAATTCAGTGTACCCTCTCTCTTGTCTCTTATCGCTTTCATTCATCTCTCTCTCTCTCTCCCTCTCTCCCTCTCTCCCTCTCTCTCTCTCCCTCTCTCTCTCTCTCTCTCTCTGTCCATCCCCCATCTCTCTTTTTCTGTCTCACTATCTCTCTATCTCTCTCTCTTTCTCTCTCTCTCTCTATCTATATATCTATTGCTCTGTATCTCTCTCTCTCTCTATCTGTCTCTGTTTTTTTCTCTCTCTCATTAACTCTCTCTTATTTTATTAGGGGTAAGGGTGCTTACTTTCCCTCTGATTTAGGTTTCAGCTAAAAAAAAATTCTAACACGTCGTATAAAGGCACATAGTGTTGTTAGCATGTTATGTCACTTTCTCTCCTTCCATTTATCTCTCACTCTGTCTCTTTTCTGTCTCTCTCTCTCTCTCTCTCTCTCGCACACTCTCTCTATCCACTTCCTGCTTTTCACCCCTGCACCCACACAAAAACAATCTTTAATACCCTTTTGCTTTTTTCTTCCCTTAAAACAATTTTGAAAAAAAATCACTGCCACTTGTCACTGTCAAGAAGTTTTGTTGACATGATTGTCAATAATTTGAAATGACAGTTACTAAAAATAACTTCCAAGCTAATCTCAGTCAACATTTAAAGGCCAAATAAAATTTGGATTTTAAAACCGGTTTTTTTTTTTGGTCTTATTTTAAAATATCAAATAAATTTCAAAAAGAAGAGAAAAAACATTTATTCTCAGACTGCACGAGATGAGACACAAAGACATTGAACTGGTTTTTAGCAAAGTTGATTGTTTATTGGGGAATAGTTTAACGTATATTGAATTGAAGTTGTATTTAGCAAAGTTGACTGTTTATTGAGGAATAGTTGAACTTATATTGAATTGAAGTTGCATTTAGCAAAGTTGATTGTTTATTGAGGAATAGTTGAACTTATATTGAATTGAAGTTGTATTTAGCAAAGTTGACTATTTATTGAGGAATAGATTACTGTACATTGAATTGAAGTTTTATTGAGCTAAGTTGATTGTTTATTGAGGAATAGTTTAACTTACATTGAATTGAAGTTGTATTTAGCTAGGTTGATTGCTTATTGGGGAATAGTTTAATGTTGTATACTTGGCGAATTTAAATGTCAATAAAAGACAAAAAAAAACAAAAAAAATGTAGCCGTCAGATAATCACGTGGTGTAGACGCGCGATGGTCGAAGGTCCCGGGTTCGAGCCTCGCTGGAGGTATCTTTCCCAAATGCAATATGCTTAACATGGCTACCTGATAATAGTTGTTCAAATAAATATGTCTCTAGCAGTGCCTCCATGGCCATCGCACTATCGGCCATTACGAGATGTGCCCATTATTGGTTCAAAGGGACTACGTCAGTGTTGCCCAACCTTTTTCTATGTCCAATTTTGGGTGAGGTACATCACGCTGGCCAATTACGACCCATTTATTTATTTGATTCGGCCGGCGCATCAGGCCCGTAGCGCGAAAACTCTACAGCAGGGGCCAGGTATTCTACAGCAGGGGCCAGGCATTCTACAGCAGGGGCCAGGCATTCTACAGCAGGGGCCAGGCAATAGCAGGGGGGCCAGGTAATGCATTTTACTAAGTAGAACAAATAGGCAGAGGGGGGCCAGACAAAATGCAAGGGGGCGGCCCCCCTGCCCCCCTCCCACACGCTACGGGCATGCGGCGCATATGTTTTTATATTCTATAATTTATGTAAATTTATTTAAAATCTCAATAGATTTACTTTACATTTAACCCTTCTGTCAAATTTATGGTCCCAATGTGGCCCACGCTTCAAAAAGTGTGCCCTATATATATATATACACACAGAAATGTATCACAATGTCTGGCAATCTCTATTTGCTTCTTCCTTTCCACTCCCATCCCTTCCACTGTCCCATACATCCCTCCCACATACACCGACACACAGACTCAGTGTCTCAATCTCATAGTTTATTGTCTACTGTATATTTAAACTCATCTGGGGGGAAGTAGTTATAAATCTTTTCACGGCTGTCGGCATGGAGCATGTTACAGTGAAATAATTTCCGATAACTTTTTTTTAAAGAGATATTTTGAAGAAAATAACACATACATTATGCGTAGATAATCGTTGTTATTTCATGACCGACAAGATGGATAGACAGGCAGACAGGTAAACAGGCAGACAGGCGGACGGGCAGACAGGCAGACAGGCGGACGAAGAAATATACAGATAGAGTGACGTTGACGATTAAAAATAGATAAAATCGGAAAAGATAAATTGATTGACTGAATGACTGATTGATTGATGATTGTTTGACATAATGAAAAAAGAATGAATAGATAGATAGATAGAT
Source organism: Bulinus truncatus (assembly GCA_021962125.1). Lineage (NCBI taxonomy): Eukaryota > Metazoa > Mollusca > Gastropoda > Planorbidae > Bulinus > Bulinus truncatus. The sequence goes on along the minus strand of JAGDYQ010000160.1, from coordinate 768,906 downwards.
AGATAGATAGATAGATAGATAGATAGATAGATAGATAGATAGATAGATAGATAGATAGATAGATAGATAGATAGATAGATAGATAGATAGACATTATTCCAACGATCCACCCCCCTGCCGCCCCGCCCCCTCCGATGTGGCGTCTAGGGCGCCATGAACGTGTGATCTGTCATCTGTCAGACGTCAACGCTCAAAGATGTCGAGTGATAAAACGGAATCCGTGTCATACTAGAGTCGGTGCTCCCCCCTGAAACGTTAATCGACTGAGTTTTGCCCCCCCCTCCCCTCCCATATTCTCCCGTTGGCTGGAGATGTTCAGCAAAGAAGGAATCGGGCAATTAATGCAAGGCATAAAAGGTACATGTGTTGAGTGTAGGCTGAATGGCAGTGTACCGACCGATATTTATGTTGTGTTGTTTTGTAATTATGCAATAGGTACCTGACTCGGTTATAGAATCGACACAGAGAGATGTATTGATCGGTTGATTGATTTAATGTGCGTATGAGTTGATCAATGGGTAAGTCAATCATTGATTGAGTTGAAGATTGAGTCAAAGATTTAATTGATAAACGTGTGATTTATTGGTTGATTGAGTTGAAGATTGAGTCTTTGATTGAATTGATAAATGTGCCATTTATTCATTGAATACAATTAAGTGTGTGTGTTAACTGTGCAATTTATTGATTGATTGAGTTTATACAATAATTGAGTAGATTTAGTGGATGAGTCAGTTAGAGACATACTTGGGAAATGTATGATTGAGTGATTGACTGATTTGATTCAGTGAATCAGTACCGAATAGTGATTGACTTATTTAAATTAGGTGAGTCAGTTCCGAATGATTTGATTCAGTGAATCAGTACCGAATTAACAATTCAAATAAAACGTTTCTAGAATTTGAAATTAAAGTATGAATATATCAAGAGAGTGAGCTTCATATTTGGTAAACTATCTAAAACTGTCTCCATTGCTGCACTAAGATTTCTGTCACAACAAAGTATATACAAAGTATGATTGCAAAATATCAGTAATTTATTTATACGTCTAGGATTACAAAATAATACAGGATCGTTATTTCGTTTCGAAATTCGCAAAAATTTAAAATGATATTCTTTAGAAAAAACAAAAAAAAAATCAGTCACGATTTAATCGACTCATACAAAAAAAAAAGCCTGGCTGCAGCGATGATTAAAAACCCAGAATATGTTGATAAAAACTTTATTTGAGTTTATTTCTCACAGTAAGATTTGTATCTAATTATTTTCATGGCAACTCAGATTTGTGCTATTATTAAAATCTTAACTCGGTTATTTCTCCGAAAAAAATTGAATCTAAGTTTGTGTCTGTTGTGCTCACCGTTCTTTCAGTTTCATTTTTTAGCATGTTTACTGTAATGATTATTATAAACATCCTTAAATACATATTCGTCTAACCCGTGTGTCTCCCTGAGGTAGTTTTCATATCGTGCGGTGTATGCGTTGTATTTCATACGTTTCTTTGTTATTGCTGTTCATAGTTCATGGCAATAAAGGCCACATGTTCTTTTCTATTCCGGTATTTCGTACATTTCTTTGTTGTCCCTTCTGTCGGATTTCGTTCAGCCAGCTTCAGCAGGCTTTTCCACTAGTATTTAATAAGTCATTACAAAATCATTCATTAACAGTAAATGTATTATTTATAAATAAAAAATAAAGTGATGAAAATATTAGCTTTGCAGTTTTTAAAAAAATTGAAATTATTTCTTGATAACATTGCGCAAAAATTTATTCCCAGCCAATGGATGATAGATCACAAGGCTGTTTGCTGAAGAGTTAAGCGCTCAAATCCCGGTTATTACTAGCAACAGATAATCCTCGCGGACCTTTTAAGTGATTTCAAATAGTCTTCAAGCAAATACAATCATATACAATGTCTTCTCAATGCCTCCCGGAAACATGTAGTGCCCCCACCCCATGACCGACATCGTATTTATTCAAAGGCACCTTCAGCAAATAACTGGTTTGTTCTGACGTAGGGAGGGGGATGTCATAGCACTGTAAAGACAGCTCTGATTATATTCATACATAAAATAACGTACCTAGCGGTGTCTACACCAGGCATGGTCAAACTACGTCCCACGGGCCCAAACCCAATGTGCCCCAAGACCGACGTCGTATTTATTCAAAGGCACCTCCAGCAAATAACTGGTTTGTTCTGACGTAGGGAGCACCTCCAGCAAATAACTGGTTTTGTTCTGACGTAGGGAGGGGGATGTCATAGCACTGTAAAGACAGCTCTGATTATATTCATACATAAAATAACGTACCTAGCGGTGTCTACACCAGGCATGGTCAAACATACGTCCAAAGGGGCCCAAACCCAATGTGCCCCTTGCGACTCGAAAAGTTTTCCCCACTCCTGGCCCCACACGTATACGCCCACACTTTCAGCACGTAAACAAGTTGGGCCTCAATTTTTATTGTTTGCAAACAAATCGTTTAATTAGATTCAATGGTGAAATTTTTCGCCCTCAGCAATATTTCTTTTTTTTTTTCCCCTGACGCGCAACTGAAATACGACAAAGTTTCAACAAAAACAATTAATTTCCAATAATCGATGAATTGTTGGCCCAAGTACAAACTGATCCTAAATAGAAGAGAAGTGAAGGCGAGACTGTTTAAAAGTAAACTCATGTCGCTAAGTTGTTGAACTTTGATGTTCACGGCCAGGTAAATTGTTGACAATGAAATGATTATAGTTGATTACAGTTTACGCTGAAAATGATTATATTTGATTACAGTTTACGCTGAATCTGAATATGATCATTTTTTTGTTTCTATAATATTTTATGTATATTTTTGTTTTGTTTACGTTAAGTGATAATATTTATTTCAAGTCTACCAAACATTTATTTAGATATTAAGATTGTATATAGTTAACTAAGCGAGGACTTTCGTCAGTGAGCTATTTATGGATAAATAAATAATGGGATCTTTACAATTCCACTCCATCTCCATATGCCAAATCATCCTGAATCATCTTAAAATCATCCTAAAGTCATTTTAAAATTATCCTAAAGTCATCTTAAAATTATCTTAAAGTCATCTTAAAATCATCCTAAAGTCATCTAAAATAATCCTAAAGTCATCTTAAAATCATAAATTCAGCGGATTATTTATTGTCGACGGGGGCCTCAAGTCACAGGACCCCAGACAGTGTCCGGCCCTACATTTGCAATGGACCAGTATTATATTCAACGGGATATTCTATCTAATAAGGTTGTTTTGTCTGTTTGTTTGTTTGTTTGTTTGTTTGTTTTAAGGGATGGGTGCCCCTAGTCAGGGCGGATCTAGACAACTTTGACGGGGGGCGCAAAAAAATTTTTCATTGTTGAAAATTGGTCTTAGAACAAAAAATATTTCGATAATTTAATGATGTTTTACCTAAATTGCGCCCCCCCCCCCCTAAATCCACCTCTGCCCCCTAGTCAAAATTACATGTTCAGGGCCCCTTTACATCAGATTTGATTGAAATGTGAACTTATATATGGGCCCTGCAGCAGGTGTGAGTCAGTCATAGTTTGACCACCCATAAGAAAGGCTCTATAAATGAATACAGCTCTAAGAGAAATTTTTTTTTTAAATATG
>JAGDYQ010000160.1:750582-764779 GCA_021962125.1 Bulinus truncatus | reverse complement strand
TCTACCTGTGTACAGACGTAATCGCCTCATTAAGTACTTCCTGTGCGAGATCCCATAATCGATACCACTATCGCTATCGCCATATCGCGCTGACAACGATACTCACTTATCCAACCGTCATTTCACATCCCCTCCCCCGCCCCTAATCGCACCGTTCTCTGCCCCTTTCCCCCCTCCTCCGCCCATGTCTTCTACTCCGGCAACCAAATTACGTAACGCTATAAGTGACTCATCAACAATGTTTTCATACCCCCCCCACCCACCTGATATCATTTTTGTTTACTTAGGAGCGCGAAATTTAGAGCGTGGGGATTTTTTTTGTGGCGGGGGGGGGATTGGCGGGGCTGAGTGTGTGTGTGTGTGCGTGTGCAGTGTTGGGGAGGATGTCCCGAGGGTCACAACAGGGTCATCACTATATAGTGAGTTTCGACTGTGTAATGTGCCAGCATTGGTTATTGCCGCACTCTGGCACCCAGAGAATCTACAACAGAACTAACTCGTCATGAAGCAGTCGTAGAGCCGATGACGTAACAAATGTAAGGGGGGGGGGTTTCTGAGAGCACAATCGAGTTCGTTCGACGTGAAACTCCCTACCAGGGGTGGGCCGGCTATGAGAAGTCTAGCTGTGACGACCAGGATAACATCCTAATCGAATCAGTCTTGTAATGTGCTGACATACCTGCAAGCAGATTACAGGAGTGTTCCCTCTTCCTTTCTGCTCGGGGCCCGAACTCGGAGAAAAAAAAACATTAAAGTAAGCTGCATTGCCGCCTAACTTCCTGCTTAAAGACCCGTCAGCAGCCTGTAACAGTTGCTCGTTCATTCTCCGGCTGTGGCCTCTTTGAACATATGTAACGTTATTCGCTATTCAAACTTAACGGAACGCATCACATTCGCTTATATATTCGAATAGAAATACTCCTCTATATTAGCAGTGAAGTACAGATATTTATAAAGCCGTGTCGATTTGTGTATGCGTTTTTGTTTACGCAAGTGCAAGTATTTAAGCTGATTAGTCTCATTATATAGATGTATGAGCATGTTATCGTTTACTTTGGGTTGTACTCCAAGGGTGTATGTTTACATACGTCTTGAGATGTTTGTATATGTATTTAATGTTCGTGTTTATGGGTTTGATTAAGTGCATATGCTCTTATATGGTTGTTTAAATGTTTCATACAGTTGCCTAGGAAGGGTACAGCGGTTTGTGAGGGATGTGTGGCTCCAGACGGTGCCGAACTAGGAAGAGCGATTTTAATTTTTGTTTGCACTTTTCAGAAAAAAAATGTAACACAAAGCTAGCTAAGGCTCTGGTTTTATACATAACGTATTTATATATGCAAGTGTGACACCATCTATTAGTATTCACTAATACTAACTTCTCATTGACTGTTTTCTCTACAAGACAATAACATGAGCTAAAAAACCATAAAAAAAAGAAATCTTGATTAAATTTAGAACTTGTGACATTTTCTCTAATGAAGTTAAATTATGGGCGTTATTAAAAATGAATTTTCAGCTAATAGCAGAAGATTGCCCGAAAATTAGAAAAAAATAATTTCAAACATTTTTACTATATAATGTAGAAACTCGTAAAATAAATTAAATAATAAAATTAATCTGTCACAAGATATTTGTGAGAATGAGGATAAATAATGTACAAGTCACCAAAACCGAAATACTAGATACCGATAAGTTGTTCCTGAATAACGGAACGTACCCCGCCAAGCTCTCCGGGACATGTTCAGACTTTCTAGGATGCTGCGTGATTAGCGTGTCCCAGTTCATCATTTTTCTGGAACATTTTCCTGGGGAGACTTTCTGAAATGCTGCGCAAATGGCGTGTCTCGGTTCATTGTTCCCTTGTACCCACCACCTCGTTGCACCCACCACCTCGTTGCTGAGATTTGGTTTCAGCGGAAGCAGTTGTCATTATCTATCTATCTATCTATCTATCTATCTATCTATCTATCTATCTATCTATCTATCTATCTATCTATCTATCTATCTATCTATCTATCTATCTATCTATCTATCTATCTATCTATCTATCTATCTATCTATCTATCTATCTATCTATCTATCTATCTATCTATCTATCTATCTATCTATCTATCTATCTATCTATCTATCTGTCTATTTTGCGGGTTAATAAGGAAAAAAATTCCATTGTCATTGCTCTGTCTAAGATAACACAATATTCCTACGTTACATAAGGGTGGTCGCGATGTGTAGAGCACTCAAAAGAGGAGTCCCAGGTCCGAACCTCTGTGAGACACTCGGGATTATTTGAGGTTCTGGTCAAAGTTCCACCCAGATTTTTAGTGGGTACCTGACTTTAAGTTGGGGGTAGTAAAGGCGGTTGGGCGTTGTGCTAGCCACACAATCCGTCAAGCGCCGTAATAGACTAAGACTAAAACAGATGAATTCTACACTTCATCTGGCCCCCGATGAGCTACTAAAGGGGGGGGGGGGTTAAGGAAACTTTACATACACTCATGTGATACAGTGGACCAGTATAAACATAATACTTCGCTAGCTGTACGTACACTCATGTGATACAGAGGACCAGTATAAACATAATACGTTCGCTAGCATTCGGTGTAGGAGTGTGACCTCTGACCTTTAGTTTTTTTTCTTGTCTTCACGATTCTATCTTTGTTCAATCTCCATCCCACGCCTCGAAAAAAAAAAAAATCAACCGTAAGAATTCCGACCCCCCGTGATGTCCAGAATTCAGAGGATCACGCGCCACGTCACAGTGTGTATAATGAATTAAGTGAGGGGAGGGGGGAAGGGGAAATCAGAATAAAACAGGAAGTATTACATTCAATACATGTATTTATCCAGCATACATGATTGATTTTTCTCACTCCAACGTGTACTGAATGGCTTTATGATCCTGTATCATACTACCCACAGTCTCAGCGGTACTAGAAGGAGGGAAGGGGGTATGTGGGGGGGGGGGTAAAGATAAATATTTCGTTCTTTACTATGTGTACTAGGGAGGGAGGGAGGGGATTAGCTGGCAGTGGGCTGAATGAAATGTAGTTCGTGAAAATAATAAGTGGATTGGGATGGGTGATGGGGTGTGCGGGGGGGGGGGGCGTAGGAGGAAGGTCCACTATTTATTTGTATACATACTATATGGACATGACTTTGTTATCTTCCTATAAGAGTGGACATACGCAGCTCCCTAATTAACTTCTCAGGACCTACACTGGACATCACGACGGACAAAAGGGAAAAAATGGGAAAGATGACCACTAGACCGGGCATGTTCTAAACCCATCGCGAAGAGCTACCCAAGTTTGTACATTTCCTTTTTCCAGTGTAACAAGCTAGATAAAGCTAGACAATTCCTAGACAGCTCACCAAGATCTTAAATATATGTCAGTTAATGTAATAATAATAATGTAATAATAACACATTCAGCTCTGTTTGGACGCAGAAGAGCATTAGTTAAACGCACTAATCCTATCACTATCCCTAATCCTAACCCTAACCCTAACACAGGCCCCGAAAACAAAAAAATATGCCCGAAAACAAAAAAAATATGCAATAATAAGTATGGCTGGTACCCGAAAAAAAAATACGGGTTCGGTCGGACCGAACCGTAGCCACTGCGTTAATTAAATGTAACGAGGATATGTTTTTTCAAAACCCGACACAATCCATACAAACCATGTAAATAAACAATTTAAAATGCGAGTCTATTCAGACATAGTCACACTTTGATAATTGACAAAAATAATGACTAATTTAAGAAATAGAAAACAAAATGATCATGTCTTTTACTAATTGACCCATTTTAGGACAAAGGCAAGGTGCGGATAGGCTTGGGATTTGTTTACATTTCACCATACATCTATAATACAAATTTTACATCATATGTTCCGGTTTCCGTCTGTCATCGCTACTTCCGTCTGTCATCGCGACTTCCGTCTGTCATCCAACATGGCGGCATAAACAATTCATCCAAGATGGCAGCATAAACAATTCAAAGATGGCAGAAACATTTACTGTTTTCTTCTTAACATGCAAGATCCGGCTACCAACTGGCCAGCCGAGTAAGAATTGTCTCCTACATGGCTGCCAATACAAATTTTACATCGTATGTTCCGGTTTCCGTCTGTCATCCAACATGGCGGCATAAACAATTCAAAGATGGCAGAAACATTTACTGTTTTCTTAACATGCAAAATCCGGCTACCAACTGGCCAGCCGAGTAAGAATTATCTCCTACATGGTTGCCAGAAATGACATTGGACCAGCCATATGTTAAGTGCCGAGATGACAAAACACCGTACACTAACATACGGCAGGTAAGATCATGAATGCCAAATGTCAATCACAATGTAACACTGTTTTCGACCGCCACATTCATTACCAAAGGGCAATATAGCGATCTTGGGAGAAGTAACTCAAAATCATGCCAAATATTCTGAGATATTCTCCGAAACAAATCCCAAACCAAGCGAATGTTCATATGCCTATGTATATCTCACAGTATCATAATAAATTTATGGTGTTCAATTTGTTATTAAATGAGAAGAGATCATAAAAGAAATATTTACAGAAATCGTTCAATTAATATTCTGTGTTATGTTCTACAATTTAAATTTTAAACCAAAATTATGGATACCTCAATATAATGTAATATTTATATTGTTTAAATTGTTTTTATTTCTAAAATATGTCTATTTCTAATGTACAATTATTTCCCTTTATTACTAACCTAAAATACGTCACATTTTTTTTTCATTTTTTGACTATTACGTCACATGAATGAATTGAATAAGGGTTGAGATTGAGTAGCGCCGTACACAACGTTTACAATGCAAACTAACCCATTTATGATGGGGGCTTCACACAGAGGGTGTATGGAGGGGGCCCAGTTCGAGGAGGGCCCCCAAAATATTTTTTAAACTAAATGTTAAGTACATTATCTCATGTCAAAATGTAGCGATGTGTATAACAGTAAATAAACCACCTGTTAAACATGTAGCGTTTTGCTTAACACAAGCACTCACTCACGTCTCTCTTTTTTTTTAAATACACCATGTTGAACATCATAAAACATTAAATGAATAACTGTTTGGAAAGGAGTCCATTAAAATATTATGAAGGAATATGATTTTAAGAGTTGTTGTTTATGTTTACCCATAGTGAGGATTATTTTCTTTGGGAGGAACTATTTAACATATGAACTTTATTTGATGTATTAATAGGTGTCCCTATTCTCAAATGTATTTTGGCTACAATAATATGTTCATGTCCTTGGGGCCACTACAAGTATATAAACTGATTGTTAACGCGCTAAAATATATATCACCATTTTCAACTCCAACTGTGTGCCTACTCGCCGGTCCGGGTACCGGGCCTTTGATAACTAGTTCTCTATCACTATTTTCTATAAAAAGATCTTAGATATTTGAAAAGATAAGAGCGAAAATAAACAATGAAGAGAAAATTTTCAGCCTTATCCTATGCAATGTTAAGATGTATATGTGTTCTTTTATGGAGAAATATTATCAGTAAGTGTTGTCCTATATGATAAGGGGATGTTAACTTGAAGTGTTGTCCCATAAAATAGGGGGATATTAACTTGAAGTGTTGTCCCATATAATAAGGGGATGTTAACTTTAAGTGTTGTCACATGTAATAAGGGGATGTTAACTTGAAGTGTTGTCACATGTAATAAGGGGATGTTAACTTTAAGTGTTGTCCAATATAATAAGGGGATGTTAACTTAAAGTGTTGTCCCATAAAATAGGGGGATGTTAACTTGAAGTGTTGTCCCATATAATAAGGGGATGTTAACTTTAAGTGTTGTCACATGTAATAAGGGGATGTTAATGAAGTGTTGTCCCATATAATAAGGGGATGTTGTCCGATGTAATAAACAGGTGTTAACTTTAAGTATTTTCCCATGTAATAAACCCTTTTTTCCCTCAGCTCGTACCACACTTTGCGAAACACTGTTTTTTTTAGATAATATTAACATTAAGCGGCTATAATAGCATACGATTTTGGTAGGAACCAATCCCGGGGTGGGGGCCCTTATGTACTGTGGGGGGGGGCGGCTAAGTCGTTGACAAGTTTGCCCATCGTTATGACCGGTTCAGGTAGGGCTTAAAAAAACTGTCGTAAATAATGTTTACATGAACCTTGAGGGATATGACGGGGGTTCGAACTCGTGACCTTCACTATTCTGACAGGACTGATCACCCCCCGCATCCATCAAGCCGACTCCAGCTAAAGTGTCCGTCACACAGAAGCTTTAAAACAAAGTAATGGCTATTTCTTTCTTCTTAGTAGTAAACTGACCAGTTAATGATCTCCCAGTGTCACATAAACACTTCCCCCCCCCCCGGGGTCCGCCAACGTAGGCGAAATGGTGATGGCCAAACCGCACCGGTGGAGTTATTCGGAAGAATTTCCCTCGCACTTAATAATAGTTGGCACTTTCATTCTGTAGATTTAATTTTCCCCCATATCTATCTCTCATACATTACAGTTTATAACTTCTTCCCTTAATTGATTATTTCCCAATACGTCTCTACAACATGGACTAGGATTTGGGGTAGTGTTGGTTGGTAGTTGAAAGGGCTTGGGGGAGGGTGAAGTAGGGAAGGGTGGACATTGACAAACTAATAAACCATAACTCTAGCGGCACTCTGAAAAAAAAAAGGGGGGGGGGGAGATAATATCAGTTATTGCACGCTCTGTCGTTACAGCAGCCAGGGGAAACTACTCCAGTTGGCAAGAGTTATCTAAAATTATTATTTTTTCTCTCAATAATTCCATCGATACACAAAATGGACAGCGCTGGCAGTGGATTTTTTGTTTTGTTTCAAATATGTTCAAGCTCTTCACTTTGACCATGTGCTTCAAATTTATTTATTTTTAGAATTTTAAATCTCCGTTATTTTTTGTTACTCTTAACATAAACTAAAAAAATCTGGCTTGAATCAGATACATCCGGTTCCCAGTGCTACATCATCTGGTACTTTACTAACACATCTGTGTGTGGTCGGGAGGATGCACCCCTGTTTGGTAGTGACGCAGGTCCCAGATTCAAACCTCGGCGGTGCCACATTTGCCGCTATATCATGTCGCGATAGTCTTTTTTTTTTTGACCTCTCTGCGGTCTCCTCAGAGGACATATCCTATATCGTGTAAGCCATACCAAAAAAGCTGATGTCCGCAGGGTCAAGAGATCAAATCCGATGTCCGAAATGGACCTTAGGGGGGGGGACAACAGTTTGTTTAAGAGATGTTGAACGTTACAGGGGGGGGGGGCGGGTGCCGCCATTCACATAAACATTATTTATGGTATTTGTGTCTTCTTGTGATGTGTGCTGTCGATCGTGCTAATATTACCTAAAGCAATGCCCCCCCCCCAACCTTTTTCTCTCTCCACGGACCGCTCAGCGTTTGATGAATTTCTCCGCGGCCCACTGGAAAGGAAAAAAAAAGGGGGGGGGGGTTTGGGTTGATTATTTCTCGTCCATGGAAACTCGCAGTCCCGAGAGAATACACCACAATAAATAAAAAGTAAGTAAAAAAGTAAAGTTCCCTTAACCCTAAAGGGTTATCGGGGCAGATGAAGTGTAGAATTCATCTGTTTCTATAACCTCGGCATATGAAGGGATTGTGTGGTGAGCACAACGCCCTGCCGCCTTTACCTCCCCCAACTTAAAGTCAGGTACCCATTCAAAGCTTGTGGGACTTGTGGGATGACTTTGAAACACATTTCACCTGGAAAAATTCCCTCGGTTCTCTCCGAGGATCGAACCCAGGACTCTTAGGTTGACAGTCGAGTATCTACACCACTCGGCCATCCGTCCCACTAATAAATAATAAAAGGATATGATTAAATGTTTCTTGGATGACCCCTTTCCACAGCCCGGTGGTTGGGGAGACCACTGACCTAAAGAATACATTGAACTGTTCAACCATGCAGCAATTTAATTCTGTGTATACATCATTTTGCCGCGCAGATCAAGTTTTTTCTACTCAACATTTTTTTTTTATTTTTCATTTTAAAGATCAACCTCCAATTTAGAAGTAGCTCTTCCATGAAAAACATTTAGCCAAGTTAACGTGTTTAAAATATTTCATCCATGTTAGGAACTTAAAAATCTAAATTGTTTTTTTTTTATTTATATTAAACACGTTGAAACAAAGACCTCACAGACCCCGTGCAATGACACCGGTGAAGAGAATTCAATCAATAATAATTACAATCAAACAGGCAAGGTTAAGTGGCCGTATTTTTTTTACCACCTTGTCAGTTATCAGATATCACGCTGACCTTCCTCTCGTTTTACAGCCGCATAGATTTCTATTTCACCCGACCGTCAGGATGAATGTTTGGAGATGTGGAATCCGCCCATTGTAAAATTATTTTTTTTTTGTTTGAGCTTGTCAGTTTCTAAATAAGGACAAAAAATTACAACGAATTAAAAAAAAATGGATAAAAAATACAACCTGCGTTTGTGGAAATTGCAAACAGACTCGCATTCAAACAGGAGAGAGTCCTCAAAAATTATTTTTTTTTCTTATTTAAAGATCAACAGATTAAAATGATAAACAATAATAAAGACTTTCTCTTCAATCTAAAGAAAATCAAATTTATTTGACATCAATAAACTAGCGATACCGCATTGAGTGCGGTGGGCGTATGGATATCAATAAACTAGCGATACTGCATTGAGTGCAGTGGGCGTATGGATATCAATAAACTAGCGATACTGCATTGAGTGCAGTGGGCGTATGGACATCAATAAACTAGCGATACTGCATTGAGTGCAGTGGGCGTATGGACATCAATAAACTAGCGATACTGCATTGACTGCAGTGGGCGTATGGACATCAATAAACTAGCGATACTGCATTGACTGCAGTGGGCGTATGGACATCAATAAACTAGAGATACTGCATTGAGTGCAGTGGGCGTATGGACATCAATTAACTAGCGATACTGCATTGAGTGCAGTGGGCGTACAGACTGCTAGTGGCGCTCTGGCCGGACTCTGAAAATGTCGCCCCATTTCCGTGCCTGAAAGTACTTTTTGTTTTAAAAATGTTGTCCCATCTCCGTGCCTGAAAGTACTTATTGTTTTAAAAATGTTGTCCCATCTCCGTGCCTGAAAGTACTTATTGTTTTAAAAATGTTGTCCCATCTCCGTGCCTGAAAGTACTTATTGTTTTAAAAATGTCGCCAATGGCTGGAGGTAAAAATCAGTGCCCCCTACCCCCCCCCCCCGCATAGTAACGCCATAGATTGGATGGCGCCAGTTTCCGGAATATTGGTTTAGTAGATTTGATCGCTGTTGTGGTATGTAACAACAGGAGCGAACAAACACTGAACTGAAGCCTACAGAGTCGTTTCCCTTTGAGGTTCATTTACCCGTGACCGCAGTTGGATTTGATCACTGTCTGCGAGAGAACATTGCCACGTGACACCTCCAGTTTGATTTGATATCTGTCTGTGGGAGAACATTGCCACATGACACCGCCAGTTTGATTTGATCCCTGTCTGCGGGAGAACATTGCCACGTGACACCGCCAGTTTGATTTGATCCCTGTCTGTGGGAGAACATTGCCACATGACACCGCCAGTTTGATTTGATCCCTGTCTGCGGGAGAACATTGCCACGTGACACCGCCAGTTTGATTTGATCCCTGTCTGTGGGAGAACGTTGCCACGTGACACCGCCAGTTTGTAACACGTGATCATCAACTGGATGCGTCTTTTTTTTTCAACTCAGACAGTTGAGTGACAACACGTCGGCGTGACGCAACTGTGAGCCACCACAGGGTGCTGGGGGGGGGGTCAATTTAACAGCTCACTGGTCTGGAGGATAGAATCAGAATTTGACTAAACGTATTGAATTCAGAGCAAACTTGCGCTGACGTATCAAATGAAGAAAAAAGAACACACATAATAGAAAACTGTGTTTTTGTTTTGTTTTACCAACTGCATTGTCACCAATGAGTGCACTCAGTTCAAACATTACATAATGCAAGTCATTCATAACATACTGCAAGTCATTCATAACATAATTCAAGTCATTCTTTATGCAGATATGCTGTTCAAAATACTGGTATCTCTTTAATTGAGATTCGTTGTTCAAAATACCGGTATCTCTTTAATTGAGGTTCGTTGTTCAAAATTTTTTCGCGACCTTGCTTAAATACATTCGCGATCTACCTCTGGTGCGCGATCCAGAATTTAGGGAAACAACGCAGGAAATGCATTTATTATTAGGTATCCAAGTCTGTAAAAAAAAAAAAATCCCCAGATCCTGCCAGAACATGCCTGAGAAAAAATTCTGCTGGTATGTTCCGAAAATAGATCCCTCCCCAAAACGTTTGGTCTCGTGGTCAGGCGTTCTAACCTCTTAGATCACCGTAAAAAAAAAAACACACACACACAGTCACAAAATAAACACATTCCTGTCACCAAATTAAATACCCCCCCCCCCCACCTCTCTCCCCCTTCCCCCGCAATACTTTATACGAACGGAGAGATGAGTTTCGATTCAAAGATCACAGGCGCGTGACGTCACAATAGAGGCGTTTACCACTTCCTATCCGACAGAATTTCCCCCCCCCCCCCCAGCGCGGCATTCTTGGATTACCGGTTATTGTCACGCATGCGCATAATGATCAGGCTGTTTTTTTTTTTTGCAAAAAAAAAAAAAAAAGCTTTTATATGATTCCAAGCCAAATATAATATTTCTCTTAGTGTGCCAGAACGGACATAATAGAGATTAATTTTTACCGTTAGTTTGTTAATAGTCGAGCCAATATTTCAATTCTTAGTTTATACAATCCTTATGATATCGATGAGATGAGTTTAGAACATGTTTAGTTATATTCTAAAGAAGGGGAGGGGGGGGGGTCAATTGCTTTAAAATCACACGGGTTCTCAAATTTGATTGAATAGCCGGACCAAGAGCAGAGAGATGGAGTAATGAAATTAACCTAAACTTCATCGATGTGAACGAACGTTGGTGAGCGGAGTGCGGGCCGGAATAAAACACCTGAAAGAGCCATACGTGGCCCGCGTGCTTTAGTCTGTCCAAGATGTCTATTCTATATGGCGGAAGTAACATTTTTAAAAATGACAATGCATTTCACTTTAAACATGTTTTTTCGTGCTCATATAATTATATTCGTATTTGGTCATATACAGATTCTTAGCTTGACTGATAAGGGAATTATGTACAGGTTTACAGCCTTTTGATTAACGTTTCAGGGGGGAGCACCGACTATAGTATGACACGGATTCTGTTTTATCACTCGACGTCTTGGAGTGTTGACGTCTGACAGATGACAGATCACACGTTCATGGCGCCCTAGACGCCACATCGGAGGGGGGGGGCGGCGGGTGAGGGTGGATCGATGGAATAATGTCTATCTATCTATCTATCTATCTATCTATCTATCTATCTATCTATCTATCTATCTATCT
Source organism: Bulinus truncatus (assembly GCA_021962125.1). Classification (NCBI taxonomy): domain Eukaryota; kingdom Metazoa; phylum Mollusca; class Gastropoda; family Planorbidae; genus Bulinus; species Bulinus truncatus. The sequence continues at coordinate 753,291 of JAGDYQ010000160.1, read as the reverse complement.
ATCTATCTATCTATCTATCTATCTATCTATCTATCTATCTATCTATCTATCTATCTATCTATCTATCTATCTATCTATCTATCCATCCATCCATCCATCCATCCATCCATCCATCCATCCATCCATCCATCCATCCATCCATCCATCCATCCAACCATCCATCCATCCATCCATCCATCCATCCATCCATCCATCCATCCATCCATCCATCCATCCATCTATCTATCTATCTATCTATCTATCTATCTATCTATCTATCTATCTATCTATCTATCTATCTATCTATCTATCTATCTATCTATCTATCTATCTATCTATCTATCTATCTATCTATCTATCTATCTATCTATCTATCTATCTATCTATCTATCTATCTATCTATCTGTCTATCTATCTGCCTGTCTTTAAATATGTCTGTTTGTGTTTCTGTCTTGTCTATCTACCTATCTAAACTGAATTGTCTTTAGCATTGGATCAGCCATTAGTGAGCACCTCTCATATATTCTACTCACAGCCACAGTCTCAGACCCTCTGCTGCAACCAACGTATTAACGGCCCGGGACACATGCCATCGAAGGCAACGCCCATAACCTAAATATGGCGGTACAGACATGTCAGAAATATTTCCCAACACTTCCGGTTTATCGCCACTACCATAAACATGCATACTGCTTTCACACTTTACAAAACTGTACAGAATACTACATCTGGATTTCGGTTACTGAAAACATTAAATGGTCTTAGCTGACCACCTTACGAGAAGGGGGGGGGGGGGAAGGGAAGGGATGTTGAATATAAGGGGGGCTATGAACTCATGTCATTTTCCTTAATCTGCCACAACATGACTCGGCAGTTGGATAGAGGGGCTCCATTTTTCAGGGGCCTGCTATATCTTCTGTTCATATCCCTGATCGTAGAAATATATAGTATTTAAAAAAAAATGATATATACAAAACATACAAGTTCCAAAGCCTCATCATTTCATATGCTATACAAAACATGAACAATTTAGGAACTTCATGATCTTCATATTCAACTGGATCAATGATTTGTTAATCATTTCTTTGCTTTTCTTCGCCCTATATATATACTGCTATTCTGTATTTTACATTATGATAAACAACTTGTTTAACTTAAGGATGGTCTGTATTGTACAATATGATAAACAACTTGTTTAACTTAAGGATGGTCTGTATTGTACAATATGATAAACAATTTGTTTAACTTAAGGATCGTCAGCAGGGGTGGGTCGGTATGAAAGCTTGTGTTGGAGAAAGTGAGAGTAAATAATAATAATAAAAAAAAATCTTTCTAGCATGTTCATGTATTGTCCGCACGCGACTATGGACTAGGCGCCCGCAATGCGATCAGCACCAGGTCAAGTTCAATCTTTAAACAAAAACAACTGCCCATCCCTTGACAGTTCTCACCTTCATTGACACTACCCCTCCCTTAACCCTTCCCCGCATTAAAACAGTGCTCACTTCCAGGTCATAGAGATGAATAAGTCGTACAATTTATAATCTTGTTAATGTTCAATAGTGAAATGCAACAGAACAAAAAAAAAAAGAGAGAGAGAACTGGAAGATTTTTGTATGCATCAATTAAATGTTCATTAATATCAATGAAATGTTCAGTATATTAACCCGCAGAGAATTTCGATCAAATAATTATATTCAAATCAAAATCTAAACGCTAAAGATTTTTAAAAAAAAAAAACAAAAATAATAATGGCCGGATCTGATCTTGTTTTTACCACGTCGGCCATTGAACGCTCCAAGCTGATTCACCAAAAACAACTCTCACACACACTTCCACACATTCATCCTCACCTCACCCCCACCCACTTCACCCGCTGTGTCAGGTACCAGGTCAAGAACGACTTTTTTGATGACGACATTTCCGGATTAAAGCTTGTTGCCTTTTTTTTTAAATTGTCTATTTTTTATCTCCCCCCCCCCACTAATCACATGACTTATACTATAAACAGCGAGTGTCACGTGGTACCCACAATCAAATTCTCATTAGTCGAACTGCTATTGTTGCACTGAACAATATAAATGACCGTACATCAACAAGACTGTGCTGGCTTCTTTCATTCCCTCCACATATTGTTTCTGATGCTGCTGTTGGCGCCATTCTTTAGAAAGTGACCGCATTTGTCCGAGTTTTTCTGTGTATGTGTGTGTGTGTGCGTTCACCACACCTGCTTTTATAACATTGTTATTGATAACTTTTTTCTTTTTAAATCTAGAGCTAAACATTCTGAGGCCTTACAAAAACATAACTGTACTTAAAAGACTTTTATTGTGTTACTTGTAGCAGACGAAAGACCGATTGTCTGTCTTTAAGTGGAATCTGTTTTTTTTTTTTAAAGAATAAAGCGAAATTATTTTTTAATTGATTAAAGAACCGAGGCGTCATAATAGCTGAGGGTGGGGGGGGGGGGAATTAGTGGCTAAAAAAACATAGAAGTGATTGGATAAATAACAAGTGTTATTGCCAATGCTGGAACAGTTGCATTGATATTTAATGCACTTCCATCTTAGACAATACGCAGCATTGAAATTGCGAACTTCAGTGCGCACCTAAACAGTACGCGTTATGTATAGTACGAATCTATAGCAACATATAACACGAACACTAACCTATATACATATATACACGCACCATAGACCAGGTAAACTCATCCCCATGGTGAACACTTCC
>JAGDYQ010000160.1:705582-745582 GCA_021962125.1 Bulinus truncatus | reverse complement strand
GGTGTGTACCAGTTAAACCAGACTATTACATTAAAAGTGAGATATATGAGGGCTGAGGGGAGGGAGGGAGGGAGGGAGGGATTGGCAAGAAAATATTTCGTTGGTCCTATTACTTGAGTGTTGCCCCCCCCCCCCCCCCCCAAGATTAGTTCTTTCCAGTTCACAAGTCCCACGCACTTTTTTTAAATGGAAGTCATAACCAACAAACGTGTATACGTCGCTGAGATAAAAATATGAAATTAAAAAAAAATGCTTCTTTTAGACCGCCAATTTCCGATAACTTATTCAGTGATAGGACGATGTCCTTATGGTTTTTTTTTTATACCGATTACAATACTTTTATCGATTCCAAGTATAAACAACTAACAGGTTATGTATTTAAAGTCTCCGTAAGAATGAGATGAAATCTCTTAGATCCTATAAACTATGAGTGGGAAGGTTTTTCTGGTGCCCTTCTTTCATCCCCACGATAGCCGATAGTGCAATTGCCACGAAGGCACCACGGGAGATATAGCGGGGACTTTAACCATCATCGGAAATATCCATCGGTCCTCACCAGAGATCAAACCAGACTCCCTCAGGTCAACAGTCGATTGCTTTACCCAGTACTGCCGAGAGGGGGGCAGGGGCAAATGCCCAGGGGCCCGGTGAGTTTTAGGGGTCCGGACGGAGCTGGCCAATCAACTTTTGAAAATATAATTATCAGCTTGGGGGGCCCGTGACAGCCCAGCCCAGGGGCCCGAAATTTCTGTCGGTGGGCCTGGCTTTAACCCACAACCATATGACCCCCCCCCCCAAAAAAAAAAAAACAGGCTGGGTAGAATGCTCGAAAATAAGTTATATTCTAATAAATAATATTTGATATCGGGTTAAAATTCTCCGAATGCAAATTTCGAGACATTGACTGATCACCTGTTCCTTCCCTAATTCAAACGTCCCCAGACCTATGGAGTTATTTACTTTAAACTAAATAAAAGCAACTTATTTTTGCAGCATTTCGGCCATTTAAAGTCAAAACAAGTGATAATCATTCAGTAGGACAGTTGTTTACCTAATGCTCTATTGATCAGCTCAAATCCATAACCAGGAAGGAAACTATCATTTCCCCGATTCCGAGGCATCGCTACAAAAAAAAACAAGGTGCTAACACGGATAGAGCAAAAACAACTCCCATGGGTGGGGAACAGTTTGGACCTCGGGACAGGATGGTTAATGGAATACTTGCTAACTGCCCCGCAAGAGAGTTAGGCGGGCGGTGCTAATACAGTAGAGCCGGCACTGACTGCAAGGCTCGCCAAGTAATTGGTTTCAGTGCCCCGGAACAATTTTAAAAAGAAAATATTGCGCAGTCTGGGTCGATGTCGGATTATATGACTGTAAAAATAAAGTCATGTGTGAAGTACTTTTACTTTCTCAGACCGATGGAATAGGATGTTGTTGAAGTTAGTTTATACGGTTGTTATTAATGAGTTTTTATGTTTATAGTTTTGTTTCTTCTGCGTCCCTGGAAGAGTGAGAAGATTAGTCTTTGGATCCTTTATTGATATAACGTATCTATCTATCTATCTATCTATCTATCTATCTATCTATCTATCTATCTATCTATCTATCTATCTATCTATCTATCTATCTATCTATCTATCTATCTATCTATCTATCTATCTATCTATCTATCTATCTATCTATCTATCTATCTATCTATCTATCTATCTATCTATCTATCTATCTATCTATCTATCTATCTATCTATCTATCTATCTATCTATCTATCTATCTATCTATCTATCTATCTATCTATCTATCTATCTATCTATCTATCTATCTATCTATCTATCTATCTATCTATCTATCTATCTATCTATCTATCTATCTATCTATCTATCTATCTAACTGTCTGCTTCCATTAATATTTTATCAGCCAGTTATCACACGTGTAGCCGTCTGGTCACCTCGTCTAAAATGACACATTTCTTCTTTCCCCTGTTCTAATCATCGTTATCTTTCATCTTATCGCCACATCAAACTGGCCACTAATGTTTATTGATGTCATATCCCCCAGTGACTGAACTTGTTCCTTCCGCGCATCTTTAGTGCACAGCCTCTTCCGGTCCGTGAAAGCGTTAATCACGTGACATTGTTTTAAGACCTGTTTCCTTTTTTTTCCTTGGTCTATATGCTTGTGTGTGTGTGTGTGTGTGTGTGTGTGTGTAGAGCTAACCTGCTATAATATCAAGAACGTAACAGGAAACACTTCATTCTCCCCCCCATCCCCTGCCCATGCTCCCACCTTTTTTTCTTTTTGTTTTCTCCAGACGTTTTTAAAATTTCAAGCCTGTAATAAATTAACATTTGGCAATCATTTGCTCAGCACATTGAAATCACGACCGTCTTATTAGCATATGGGTAATTAAACACAGGACAACCATCAATTCAACAAAAAGAAGCCAACTATTCATCGATCTGTTTATTTGACCAATTTTACACATCAACACTGACCAATCACAAATTTTACACATCAAGACTGACCAATCACCCTTTTTACACACCAACACTGACCAATCACCCATTTTACACATCAATACTGACCAATCATCATTTTACACATCAACACTGACCAATAACCATTTTACACATCAACACTGACCAATAACCATTTTACACATCAACACCGACCAATCACCCAATTTACACATCAACTCTGACCAATCACCCATTTTACACATCAACAGCGACCAATCACCCATTTTACACATCAACACTGACCAATCACCCATTTTACACATCAACACTGACCAATCACCCAATTTACACATCAACACTGACCAATCACCCATTTTACAATCAACACTGACCAATCGCCCATTTTGACTTAAAGACAGCAAAGTGCCAAAGATTCATCCCAAACCGTTCAATCATTCGCCCAGACTCAGCCAAAGTCCCTTCACCCCGGTGCAACCATTGTAATGCCTTCCGTATAGGATATCCCATTTCAACTTTGGACCTCATTTCAAATCATTGACCTTTATTTCCCCCCGGGTCAAGTTTTTGTATCGCAGCCTGGGTGCGACTCACCATAATCAGAAATAACCTTGGACAGATGCAAGCGGCCCACAGATCGAAACCCGGGGACTTCATCTTATAAGTCTGCCAATCTGTCAAGTAATCCTACTCTGCATCGTTAAATCATCGACAGCAATCCAAATCAAACATCTCTAAACAATCATGTATTCCCGGAAATCGTTCACCAAACGAAAAAAAAAAGTAATTCTGATACTAGTACTTTGGAAAACAAGCTTAACTAGTGTGTATACTAGTGAACGCTTAAAAGACGTGTAAGTCAACCAAGCCGTATGATGACTTGTTCGCGTTGTCTTATCCCATAATTTCATTAGTATGGGTTCTAGCTTCTGGTTCTTATAGTTTTCTGTTAAAGAAACCATCAGCTAGAGAGAATCATTTATCTCGGTCAGTGCGTTAGTGCAATCCTCGCACGAGCTGTGGTGTCTGGGAAAATTTACTTCATCTTTACTTTTGGTTGCAATGAATACAACAAATCGATTAGGGGAAAGTTCAATATTTCAAAGTGATTTGTAAAAGTTTCATGTGTGTCCAAAACATAGTTAAGTTCCCTTAACCCCAACGATGCCCATCGGGGCTGATGAAGTGTAGAAATGATCTGTTTTGGTAACCAAGACATTCAAAGGGATTGTGTGGTTATCACACCTAGCAGTCGCCTTTACTTCCCCCAACTCAGGTACAAATTTAAAGAATGGACTTGTGGACTTTTCCCATTTTCACCAGGACCGAACCAATGACTCTCAGGTCGACAGTCTAGCATCTACACCACTCGGCAAACAAAGGTACATATAACTACGAGCGCACTTTATATCAAAGATGGGTGGATTCAGTAATGAAAAATAAATAAATTTTACTCCACTTTTATTGGTAAAAAGTTCCAGGCTTCATAAACATTCGCCATTATCCTTCAAATTGAGTGGGTTTTCCGGTTCAAACGATTTTTTTGAATAATTTTTTTTTTTTTGACACTGCCAACTTTTACTAAGGCCGGCGCCTTAAAGGTCGTTGTAATCATAGTTTAAACGTTGGGTGGGTTTCTTCTGTTAAGATACGTTACTTAAAAATCGTAAGCTTTTTGTGATTAAAATGCAAATGAACTGATGCCAAAAAATGGATAAAGTTTAACACGAATTCAAAATTCACTCCTAAAGAAATTTAAACAAATCCTGATTCATCAAACGTTAGGATATTTTATCTTGTATTGGAAACAAGCAGAATCTTATAGACAGCAACAACAGCAACAGAAAGAACAGCAAGCACAAAAGCAACAACAATAGAAACAGCAACAACATAAACAACATCAGCGACAGTAAAAGCAACAACATCAACTCACAAAAGTACACATGTCCATAATGACGTCATAAAACACAGACGTCTAGTGTCTCCCCCATCCCCCATTAAGTTTCCTTTCAACCAACAGAATGTTTCTTTCTTATTTATTTTTCTATTTTTCTGTTTATTATCCAGTGATGTATGTTGGATTAGCCGTGAGTAAACAAGACATTCTACATATAGTGACAGGTCCATTCAACATTTTTCACCCACAGGTCAATATGATCCACATTGTTGAGTTGTACATCTGGTAATAATAAACTTTCCGTCTCTCGCCATACTAACTCCTCCTCCCCCCACACACACACTCTCTATAACACCCATAAACACCTCCAATCAACATCCGGATTTTAATCATAATATTGTCACAATCGGAACACTAAAACACCAGTAAAATAGAACAAACAAAACACAGCCCAAGATAACGTCATAAACACGACCAAAGAAGCTGACAGGAGATCACATCAGTAAATAAATAACGAGACAAAAGAAAGCAGCGGACGGACAGACAGACAGACGGACAGACAGACAGACAATCCAAACAACCGTCCCCCCCCCCACCCCAGACTTACCAGACTAAACAAGCCACACTACAGTAATGAAACTGTGTCGTAAATAAGTACACACAAATAGGCTATACAGTTTTCACAATAAAAAACACCAGTCAAAAGAATATTTCGAAAGAGTTTGAAACTGATTTATTCGGATGTGGTTGACTTCCATAAAAAATTGTTTAAGTAGTTTTCTCATTAACTAAGTAACTGAAGTTTCTAATTGCACACTGAGAAATGAACTTTGTAAATAACGAAAACCACAGAACTCATTTCTCACTGTAGTGCATTCATAAAACAAAGAACAGCATGCATATCGTAGATATGTAAAAACAAGCAATTAAGCCTGTTCCATTCTGGACACAGGACGTGTTAGCGCATTTTCATGTTATGTATCAGTACGTTTGTTAGCTTTCAGTAAATATTTGTAAATTTTGGAAATGTTTATAAATTCAATTGTGTAATGCATATATCTGTAAAAAAAATATTATAAAGACGTTTCTTTATATTTGAAAAAAAAATATTTTCTCTTAAATCTAACTACAAGTGGTTTGTGGTTACTGAAATAGGACTCATAATTGAAAACATTCGAAATTGTAGTCACTTAATCGTCCGAAAACTCCGTCAATTGTTGCATAGCTCTGATACTTTCAATTAAACTCAGAACACAAGCTTACTATTTCATTTGATGAGTTTCTTAATAAAACTTGGTGAAACTACGTGCTGCAGTATTTCGCACCAAATGAATGGGTTATTGAACGTACAAGGTGTATATATAATATATAAGCCCCTTAGGAGCCCTGAAGCCCGGCCCTCAGAGGTCCTATCGCGAAATGAACTTTTGATGTACACATGGCAGGCCAAAACCTACAAAATAATATATACATCATGGGTCTAGGACTTATGGTTGTTGAGATCTAGGGTGATGACAGACAGACAGACAAAACGGGGACAATAGAGCATTTTTTTTTCGAAAATGCTCTAAAAAATGTATGTAACATTATAAACAAGACCTAACAGTCAAACCTAACAGTTTTTAAAAAAAAAAGATTATATAGACATGAACTTTTTAGACAAGACCTTATAGACCAGACCTTATAGACAAGACCTTATGCGCATGACCTTATACTATAGGCATGACCTTATACTATAGGCATGAGCTTATACTATAAGGCAAGACCTTATAGGCACTACCATAAAGACAATAACTTATAGACACGATTTTAAAAACTTTAAACTATTCCGAGGATTATGTACTTTTGATTCTGACGATTCTGACATAGGGTATTACTGACATATGATGCCACTGACATATGATGCCACTGACTTATGATGCCACGGACATAGATGCCACTGAAATATATGCCACTGACATAGATGCCAGTGACATATGATGCCACTGACATAGATGCCACTGACATAAGATGTCACTGACATAAGATGTCACTGAAAATGCAACCTAAAAAAAATTCTGTCACGAGACGTGTATGAACCTGTCTTAGATCTGATTAATTATAATCGTATGCCATTGAGGAAGTAATATTTGCTTTCCTCTATCCTTGCTGACGTGCTGGACGGTAGGGGAAGGGCCCAAGGGACCCGGGGGGGGGGTAATGGAAAAAAGCGGTTACAACACATTATAATATTTAATGTAACTTTTTTTTTAAATGTAAAGTCGATGAGTCATGTTAGAATAAATTGTATTTTATCGACGATCATCAATGATTATTTCTTTTTTTTCTACGGATCGATTTGGAGAAATAACCATCGGCTAGGATGATATTTTGATGCTCCGGAAAATGAAATGTCAACCTGTGGAGTAATTGTATTGAAAAACATTGGAGGAAAGATAGATTATAGTCTATGTAGTAGTCATAAGAATAAAAAAATAACTAACAGATAATAATCATGTTTTTGTTTGACTGTGTTCAATATCTATCTATCTATCTATCTATCTATCTATCTATCTATCTATCTATCTATCTATCTATCTATCTATCTATCTATCTATCTATCTATCTATCTATCTATCTATGTCTGTCTGTCTGTCTATCTATCTATCTATCTATCTATCTATCTATCTATCATTCTGTCTGTCTGTCTGTATATCTATCTATGTATAATATCAATATATAATATCTATCTATCTATCTATCTATCTATCTATCTATCTATCTATCTATCTATCTATCTATCTATCTATCTATCTATCTATCTATCTATCTATCTATCTATCTATCTATCTATCTATCTATCTATCTATCTATCTATCTATCTATCTATCTACCTATCTAATCTATCTATCTATCTATCTATCTATCTATCTATCTATCTATCTATCTATCTATCTATCTATCTATCTGTCTTCTGTCTGTCTGTCTGTCTATCTGTCTATCTGTCTGTCTGTCTGTCTATCTATCTATCTATCTATCTATCTATCTATCTATCTATCTATCTATCTATCTATCTATCTATCTATCTATCTATCTATCTATCTATCTATCTATCTATCTATCATTCTATCTGTCTGTCTGTATATCTATCTATGTATAATATCAATATATAATATCTATCTATCTACCTATCTAATCTATCTATCTATCTATCTATCATTCTGTCTGTCTGTCTGTATATCTATCATCTATAATATCAATCTATAATATCTATCCATCTATCTACCTATCTAATCTCTCTCTCTCTATCTATCTATCTATCTATCTATCTACCTACCTATCTATCTATCTATCTATCTATCTATCTATCTATCTATCTATCTATCTATCTATCTATCTATCTATCTATCTATCTATCTATCTATCTATCTATCTATCTATCTATCTATCTATCTATCTTTCTATCTATCTATCTATCTATCTATCCGCCTGTCTATTCAAAACATATGAAGGTCTCCTAAGATTTATTTCAGTCTTAAGATAAAAAAAAAGTTTCATAGTTTGTTTCACTCGAGTCTAATGTGCCGGCCACCTCAATAAATTCAGGTCGATTTTTCCATTGTTGACTCGGCAGTATGTTGCCAGATTGTGTTCATTAAATTATTCCACTCAAAAGTTAGGACATATAAAGCTTTTCGCCAAGTAATGTAAAGAAACCTGGCTTAGTGATCACTTGATTGCTTTGCCGGGAAGGCCAAGAAGTGACACATACAATAGGGGTATTGTAAGTTGTGCCTTCATCTGCTAAAAGTTTCTTTTTTCTTTCTTCTTGCTGGTTCATAGGTCTCGAATTACGATGTTTACTTCTTAAACACAACATGTGAAATAATACCAAAACATGGTGTTATAAACATCTTCTGTACATCAGAAATATTTTTCACTAATGTTTTTATTTTTATATTACAAATTTAATAAAATCAAATAAAACCCTTAGTTTGAACAAAAAGCAGTTTACGTGTAGTTTCATGCCCTTTTCATTTGGTTACAAAAAAAAATGTATCTTGTTATTAATATCTTTCGCAACTGCTTTTTATACAACCAAATACATATCAAGGCGATAGTGTATGCCAGAATCAGGGACCAGGTGATCGGGGGAAAGGGAATAAATACATGGGTTTTATGATGGCTTTTGATGGGACAACTGGAGAAAATATTTAGGTTTAGTTTGTGATACACTTTCAAGTTCAATTTTCAACGATATTTCAAATCATTCTGAGATGAATTTTCGTGCTATATTTCGCGCATTTTGTGGGGAAAGAAAGAGTATAATGTTGAGAGTATAATGTTGAGAGTATAATGTTGCTGCAATACTCAGGACGGAAACGGTCAATATGTTGGTAACAGATTGTTTGTAAGAAAGTAAAGTTCCCTTAGCCCTAACTGTCCATCAGGGCAGATGAAGTGTAGAATTCATCTGTTTCTATAACCTCAGCAAATGAAAGAATTGTGTGGTTAGCACACGCCCAGCCGCCTTTACTTCCCCATGTACCCATTTAAAGCTGGGTGGACTTGTGATACAACTCTGCACCAAATTTCACCAGGAAAAATTCAATACTTCTCACCGAGGATCCAAACCCAGGACTCTCAGATCGACAGCCGAGTAGCTACACCACTCGGCAATCCGTCCCACTAGATTTTTGTGGTCATACTTTAAACACAATTCTCGCTTCAATAGATGGCTTGATCCATGGCTGTGACCCACGGCTGTGACCCATGGCCTCCCGTATACTGAAGCTGTCCAAAGGTATGCGGTCCCCAATGTTATCATTATCTGGATGTAACTATATGAATATTTACATTTGTTGGGGATGATAAATCTGTCTCACAGAAGATTTTTACTTGTTTATGTAACTATGTGGTCTCTGTTACTATATGACATGTCCTTTCAACAGAATATTTCTACTTGTTTATGTAAGATGTGATGTAATACACCCTTGCAAATGCAAAAACAATTTCCTATCAGATATGAGAAGATACCCCGAGAAAAACAAAACAAAACAAAGTTATTTGAGTCCAGTAGCCAAAGACTAGATTCAAGATAAGAAGAAATAAAAAGACAGAGACGGGGAGCAGATCAATACAAATATATACATTACACGTAAACCTTCCCTTGTAACGTGCTATACGGTTTTTTTTACCCGACCGTCTTCTTTCAACCGGAAACGGAAATAAGGGTTGAACTTTAAAATTTAATTTACAAAGTTTAACATCACAAAACAAACTAGTAGAAGTAGATGGAGAGGCAGAAGTAAGACAAGGAATAGTCGGAGATATAGAAGTAAGACAAGGAATAGACGGAGAGACAGAAGTAAGACAATGAATAGATGAAGAGACAGAAGTAAGACAAGGAATAGATGAAGAGACAGAAGTAAGACAAGAAGTAGATGAAGAGACAGAAGTAAGACAAGGAGAAGATGAAAAGATAGAAGTAAGACAAGAAGTAGATGAAGAAACAGAAGTAAGACAAGAAATAAATAAAGAGACAGAAGTAAGACAAGAAGTAGATGAAGAGACAGAAGTAAGACAAGGAATAGATGGAGAGACAGAAGTAAGACAAGGAATAGATGAAGAGACAGAAATAAGACAAGAAAGAGATGGAGAGACAGAAGTAAGACAAGAAGTAGATGAAGAGACAGAAGTAAGACAAGGAGAAGATGAAGAGACTAAAGTAAGACAAGAAATAGATGAAGAAACAGAAGTAAGACAAGAAATAGATAAAGAGACAGAAGTAAGACAAGAAGTAGATGAAGAGACAGAAGTAAGACAAGGAATAGATGGAGAGACAGAAGTAAGACAAGGAATAGATGGAGAGACAGAAGTAAGACAAGGAATAGATGAAGAGACAGAAGTAAGACAAGAAAGAGATGGAGAGACAGAAGTAAGACAAGAAGTAGATGAAGAGACTAAAGTAAGACAAGAAATAGATAAAGAGACAGAAGTAAGACAATAAGTAGATGAAGAGACAGAAGTATGACAAGGAATAGATGGAGACACAGAAGTAAGACAAGGAATAGATGGAGAGACAGAAGTAAGGCAAGGAATAGATGGAGAGACAGAAGTATGACAAGGAATAGATGGAGAGACAGAAGTAAGAGAAGGAATAGATGGAGAGAAAGAAGTAAGACAAGGAATAGATGGAGAGACAGAAGTAAGACAAGGAATAGATAAAGAGACAGAAGTAAGACAAGGAATAGATGAAGAGACAGAAGTAAGACAAGAAAGAGATGGAGAGACAGAAGTAAGACAAGAAGTAGATGAAGAGACAGAAGTAAGACAAGGAGAAGATGAAAAGATAGAAGTAAGACAAGAAGTAGATGAAGAAACAGAAGTAAGACAAGAAGTAGATGAAGAAACAGAAGTAAGACAAGAAATAAATAAAGAGACAGAAGTAAGACAAGAAGTAGATGAAGAGACAGAAGTAAGACAAGGAATAGATGGAGAGACAGAAGTAAGACAAGGAATAGATGGAGAGACAGAAGTAAGACAAGGAATAGATGAAGAGACAGAAATAAGACAAGAAAGAGATGGAGAGACAGAAGTAAGACAAGAAGTAGATGAAGAGACAGAAGTAAGACAAGGAGAAGATGAAAAGATAGAAGTAAGACAAGAAGTAGATGAAGAAACAGAAGTAAGACAAGAAATAGATAGAGACAGAAGTAAGACAAGAAGTAGATGAAGAGACAGAAGTAAGACAAGGAATAGATGGATAGACAGAAGTAAGACAAGGAATAGATGGAGAGACAGAAGTAAGACAAGGAATAGATGAAGAGACAGAAATAAGACAAGAAAGAGATGGAGAGACAGAAGTAAGACAAGAAGTAGATGAAGAGACAGAAGTAAGACAAGGAGAAGATGAAAAGATAGAAGTAAGACAAGAAGTAGATGAAGAAACAGAAGTAAGACAAGAAATAGATAAAGAGACAGAAGTAAGACAAGAAGTAGATGAAGAGACAGAAGTAAGACAAGGAATAGATGGAGAGACAGAAGTAAGACAAGGAATAGATGGAGAGACAGAAGTAAGACAAGGAATAGATGAAGAGACAGAAGTAAGACAAGAAAGAGATGGAGAGACAGAAGTAAGACAAGAAGTAGATGAAGAGACAGAAGTAAGACAAGGAGAAGATGAAAAGATAGAAGTAAGACAAGAAGTAGATGAAGAAACAGAAGTAAGACAAGAAGTAGATGAAGAAACAGAAGTAAGACAAGAAATAAATAAAGAGACAGAAGTAAGACAAGAAGTAGATGAAGAGACAGAAGTAAGACAAGAAATAGATGGAGAGACAGAAGTAAGACAAGGAATAGATGGAGAGACAGAAGTAAGACAAGGAATAGATGAAGAGACAGAAATAAGACAAGAAAGAGATGGAGAGACAGAAGTAAGACAAGAAGTAGATAAAGAGACAGAAGTAAGACAAGGAGAAGATGAAAAGATAGAAGTAAGACAAGAAGTAGATGAAGAAACAGAAGTAAGACAAGAAGTAGATGAAGAAACAGAAGTAAGACAAGAAATAGATAAAGAGACAGAAGTAAGACAAGAAGTAGATGAAGAGACAGAAGTAAGACAAGGAATAGATGGAGAGACAGAAGTAAGACAAGGAATAGATGGAGAGACAGAAGTAAGACAAGGAATAAATGGAGAGACAGAAGTAAGACAAGCAATAGATGAAGAGACAGAAGTAAGACAAGGAATAGATGAAGAGACAGAAGTAAGACAAGAAGTAGATGAAGAGACAGAAGTAAGACAAGGAATAGATGGAGAGACAGAAGTAAGACAAGGAATAGATGGAGAGACAGAAGTAAGACAAGGAATAGATGAAGAGACAGAAGTAAGACAAGAAGTAGATGAAGAGACAGAAGTAAGACAAGGAATAGATGGAGAGACAGAAGTAAGACAAGGAATAGATGAAGAGACAGAAGTAAGACAAGGAATAGATGAAGAGACAGAAGTAAGACAAGAAGTAGATGGAGAGACAAAAGTAAGACGAGGAATAGATGGAGAGACAGAAGTAAGACAAGAAGTAGATGGAGAGACAGAAGTAAGACAAGGAATAGATGACGAGGCTTAAGTAAGACAAGAAGTAGATGGAGAGACAGAAGTAAGACAAGGAATAGATGAAGAGACAGAAGTAAGACAAGGAATAGATGAAGAAACAGAAGTAAGACAAGAAGTAGATGAAGAGACAGAAGTAAGACAAGGAAAAGATGAAGAGACAGAAGTAAGACAAGAAATAGATAAAGAGACAGAAGTAAGACAAGAAGTAGATGAAGAGACAGAAGTAAGACAAGGAATAGATGGAGAGACAGAAGTAAGACAAGGAATAGATGGAGAGACAGAAGTATGACAAGGAATAGATGGAGAGACAGAAGTAAGAGAAGGAATAGATGGAGAGACAGAAGTAAGACAAGGAATAGATGGAGAGACAGACGTAAGACAAGGAATAGATGGAGAGACAGAAGTAAGACAAGGAATAGATGGAGAGACAGAAGTAAGACAAGGAATAGATGAAGAGACAGAAGTAAGACAAGAAGTAGATGGAGAGACAGAAGTAAGACAAGGAATAGATGAAGAGACAGAAATAAGACAAGAAAGAGATGGAGAGACAGAAGTAAGACAAGAAGTAGATAAAGAGACAGAAGTAAGACAAGGAGAAGATGAAAAGATAGAAGTAAGACAAGAAGTAGATGAAGAAACAGAAGTAAGACAAGAAGTAGATGAAGAAACAGAAGTAAGACAAGAAATAGATAAAGAGACAGAAGTAAGACAAGAAGTAGATGAAGAGACAGAAGTAAGACAAGGAATAGACGGAGAGACAGAAGTAAGACAAGGAATAGATGGAGAGACAGAAGTAAGACAAGGAATAGATGGAGAGACAGAAGTAAGACAAGGAATAGATGAAGAGACAGAAGTATGACAAGGAATAGATGAAGAGACAGAAGTAAGACAAGAAGTATATGAAGAGACAGAAGTAAGACAAGGAATAGATGGAGAGACAGAAGTAAGACAAGGAATAGATGGAGAGACAGAAGTAAGACAAGAAGTAGATGGAGAGACAGAAGTAAGACAAGGAATAGATGACGAGTCTTAAGTAAGACAAGAAGTAGATGGAGAGACAGAAGTAAGACAAGGAATAGATGAAGAGACAGAAGTAAGACAAGGAATAGATGAAGAAACAGAAGTAAGACAAGAAGTAGATGAAGAGACAGAAGTAAGACAAGGAAAAGATGAAGAGACAGAAGTAAGACAAGAAATAGATAAAGAGACAGAAGTAAGACAAGAAGTAGATGAAGAGACAGAAGTAAGACAAGGAATAGATGGAGAGACAGAAGTAAGACAAGGAATAGATGGAGAGACAGAAGTATGACAAGGAATAGATGGAGAGACAGAAGTAAGAGAAGGAATAGATGGAGAGACAGAAGTAAGACAAGGAATAGATGGAGAGACAGAAGTAAGACAAGGAATAGATGGAGAGACAGAAGTAAGACAAGGAATAGATGGAGAGACAGAAGTAAGACAAGGAATAGATGAAGAGACAGAAGTAAGACAAGAAGTAGATGGAGAGACAGAAGTAAGACAAGAAGTAGATGGAGAGACAGAAGTAAGACAAGGAATAGATTTTGCAAAAAAAAAAAAAAATGAATAAATAAATTTCAACCTACACAGTAGGGATCTGCTATTCTGTATTTAGTGGTATATATAAACATAACTGAATTCATTAAAAGGTTCTGATACGTTTGAATTGGATTGCACTTTCATTTGTCGAGCTACAAATTATTAATAAAATATTCACCATAAACAATATGGATATTTATTTGTTATCAATTTGTGTTATCTTTGCCGGAAAAAAAATACAGACAAACCTACTAGGCCAGAGGTTCCTAACAAACTAGCGATAGAGAGCACCAATGACTCCATTACACCTCTAGGACCCCCCCTCCCCACCCCCACACACACCCACTCTATCGATGAAAATCAAGAAAAAAATAAAATAAGGCACTAAATATCATTAATATTGTTTAAACATAGGATAGTGTTAAAGTGATGTGTTATAGACATCGATTATAGATTAAAAAAAAAAGAAATGAAAGGTGAACTATGGTATCGTTGATAAATGATTTGAGATCACTTGTGAATTGTGGTTGAACGAGACACCGATATTGTGGAATCGGAAATTTCGTGAGTTCATTTCCATATCGGAATAAGAGATGGGTTTACCACTATTCCTATTCATTGGGCTGGAATCTATCATATATCTGTGGTTGTTTTTTTTTTAAAACTTTCCATTACATTCTTGAATTATAATGTGTATCGGAATAGAGAAATATCTGGAATGGTATCAGAATGAGTACCAATGGGCCAATTATAAGTTGTGTCTGGTTCATTTAGTGACGACGCATACTTGACATTTATGACTTCCCCCCTCCCTCCATTGACATTTGACGCTGACAGCAAATCGAAACAGTTGATTGAATGTTGTAGTGCACCCCACCCCCTACCACGTCCCCCCCCCACACACACAACACAGTTGCTCCAAAATTTTCAAATGATTTTCTTATCATAATAAATAATCTAACCTTTTTTTTTTAAATTTAAGTCCAAGATTTGTTTAATGTCATGCAGTCATAAACCTCAGTAGAAAATGTTCACTTCTGAAGTCTCAAAATAACGAGGTGAAATCTTGTAGTATTAAGTGAAATCTTGTAGTATTAAGTGAAATCTAGTGTACGAAGTAAAATCTTGTCTCACAAAGTGAAATCTTCGTGTAAGATGTGAAATTTCATGTTACCTACTGTGAACCTGTACAGAACTAAAATGTCGGTGAAATCTGGGAGTACCAAACTGAGATTTTGTTGTAACTGATGTGTACTGTTGTGAAATTTGGTGTATTGTTTTTGACATTCTGGTGTACTGTGTGTGACATTTCGGTGTACTTTAATCACATTTTGGTGTACTGATGTGACATTTTGATGTACTGTTGTTCCATTCTGGTATACTGATGTGACATACCGGTGTACTGTAGTCACATCGCGGTGTACTGATGTGACATTTTGATGTACTGTTGTCCCATTCTGGTGTACTGATGTGAAACTCGGTGTACTGTCGTCACATCGCGGTGTACCAAAGTAAAAAATCTCGACCATTAATGTAACGTGACCCGGGCGCCCACTTTGTGTTACGAAGGTGTGACGTAATACAATTGATGTAAACCCACAGACAGGCTATTTATAAATTTTAAATTAACATTTGATGTCACGCCTGCTCGTTCACAATTGTCGTCTGTTTCTAATCAATGAAGCGAGAAATGACTTTTAGTCACTTTTAAGGTTGGTGGGGTGGGGGGGGGGAGGCGCACTCCATCACAACACCATCAAACAAATACAGACACAGACAGCACTCCATCACAACACCATCAAACAAATACAGACACAGACAGCACTCCATCACAACACCATCAAACAAATACAGACACAGACAGCACTCCATCACAACACCACAAACAAATACAGACACAGACAGCACTCCATCACAACACCATCAAACAAATACAGACACAGACAGCACTCCATCACAACACCATCAAACAAATACAGACACAGACAGCACTCCATCACAACACCATCAAACAAATACAGACACACAGACAGCACTCCATCACAACACCATCAAACAAATACAGACACAGACAGCACTCCATCACAACACCATCAAACAAATACAGACACAGACAGCACTCCATCACAACACCATCAAACAAATACAGACACAGACAGCACTCCATCACAACACCATCAAACAAATACAGACACAGACAGCACTCCATCACAACACCATCAAACAAATACAGACACAGACAGCACTCCATCACAACACCATCAAACAAATACAGACACAGACAGCACTCCATCACAACACCATCAAACAAATACAGACACAGACAGCACTCCATCACAACACCATCAAACAAATACAGACACAGACAGCTAAGGAAACAAAAATCAACGATCCGCGACTTTGGGATTAATCCATGACCCAGCAACACAACTTCTGGATTAAATGGAAGTAGCCGATGGAGTATTTTTTTTTAAAACCAAGAGATTAGAGAGTTTGTTTGTAATTTTGTGTGTTGAGGGCGGGTGGAGGGGGGGGGGGAGAGAAGCAGGAGCTAGATGGAGAAGTTTTGACGTCATGAACTGGTGTTAAGTCAGAAGTTGGTTTTTTTTTTTTCGTTTAAAACCAAACAAAATAAATTCCTAGTTTTTCATTTTCGCCATAAGGGAAACAATCCTATAAATGTGACTTTATGTCTGCATAAAATCCTTAGTGAAATCCTTTTTTTTGTTTGAAAAAAAATGAAAAAAGAGATTCGAATGATGATAATTGCAGGGCCGGATTTAAGCCAGTTGAACCTTTTGCCTCCAATCTGGTCCCCCCACGTAATCTATGTATCGCTACCCGGTTAATAGAGTAGCTAAACCATACTGCACTAAGAACGTGCACACCGTACTGCACTACGAACGTGCACACCATGCTGCAGTACGAACGTGCACACCATACTGCATTACGAACGTGCACACCGTACTGCACTACGAACGTGCACACCATACTGCACTACGAACGTGCACACCATACTGCAGAACGAACGTGCACACTCGAGTGTTATTAAAAGTGTTCCTCCCAATCGATTAACCCCCCCTCCCCCACCCCCACCCAACGCAAGTCACAGGCAGACGATGGCTAATAGTACTAGAAAAGAGAAAAGTTGGAAGTTTGGTGGAAAGGGAGGAGTGTGCGAGGGAGGTTGGAAAAAGGCATGATGATCACGAAATGCTCACAAAATGACCATATTTCGTGTTAAGGCTTTTCAACAGACTGACCGATTGATGTGTGGACAGGTCATATTGGGACAGAGGGTCAGACAGTGATAAGCATTACTTGTCAGATGATGGTTATTTTAAAATATCATTTCGGCCAGGTCCTAATGCAAGATCTTAATTGATATATATATATATATATATACATATATATATATATATATCAGTATAGCTATTTACATGTAGTAGCAACTAACCAAGCTAGCTATTTACATGTAGTAGCAACTAACCAAGCTAGCCATTTTCATGTAGTAGCAACTAACCAATCTAGCTATTTACACGTAGTAGCAACTAACCAAGCTAGCTATTTACACGTAGTTCCAACTAACCAAGCCAGCTATTTACATGAAGTAGCAACTAACCAATCTAGCTATTTACACGTAGTAGCAACTAACCAATCTAGCTATTTACACGTAGTAGCAACTAACCAAGCTAGCTATTTACATGTAGTAGCAACTAACCAATCTAGCTATTTACATGTAGTAGCAACTAATCAAGCTAGCTATTTACACGTAGTAGCAACTAACCAAGCTAGCTATTTACATGTAGTAGCAACTAATCAAGCTAGCTATTTACACGTAGTAGCAACTAACCAAGTTAGCTATTTACACGTAGTAGCAACTGACCAAGCTATCCAGCCAGTGGTGTAACTAGCGGTATTGGCACGCGGGGCAGAATCAAAGAATACCGCCACATTACCGTTCTAAATAAAACACCAAACATGGTCCTGGTACTAGTGGCGAGATACGTGATGCCCAGGGTAGAACTCACCCCCACCCCACACCCCCGCCTCACCATTTCCTTGTTACGCCACTGCAGTCAGCCGGACAAACAAGCTAACAGACAGCAATGACAATACAGACATCAATGGCAATACAGACAGCAATGGTAATACAGACAGCAATGGTCATACAGACAGCAATGACAATACAGACAGCAATGACAATACAGACAGAAACGGCAATACAGACAGCAATGACAATACAGACAGCGATGACAATACAGACAGCGATGGCAATACAGACAGCAATGGCAATAGAGACAGCAATGGCAATACAGACAGCAATGGCAATACATTTAAACGAGCGTGAATACATTAGGTGGCTAAAGTATATTTACCTATAGCTGAGAGAAGGTTTGTACTAGGAGAAGAGATCTATCTCTCTCTCTCTAGTCTTTTATTAAGTCATTTGTTAACCCAGTGATTTAATACAACCCACCGCCCCACCCTAATCAATTACTTCAAACACAATTCAGAGGTACATCTTACTCGAGACATTATCATACGGCGCTCAGTAACTTTTGAATAGATTGGGCGATTAACAGCTAGCAAAATAATAATCTGTAATCATTACTCATGTACATGTTTGAATGACCCTTGATCCCTTTATAGACCGGAGGTTCTCACAATGCTACGCTTCTAGACCCACTGTGAAAACTATCAAGTAAAGAAAGAAAAAAATGAACTGTTTATATAAAGTATACATTAAAAGTTTTGGTTACCCGCTCCAGATCACCCAAAACTTTTGAGATCCACTGGTCTATAGTAATGTTTTATTCTAAGGTATGACACATTTTAAGAGCTGATACAGTTGTAAGATCAGCGGGGGAAAAAAAATACCCCCGAGAAACTAGCAATAGTTCAACGGGTTCAATAGCTGGTCACACCCCCATAATTTCCCCGACATAACGGTCAATTATCTCGACTGGTTCCAGTACACGAACATTGCATGATTTTTTTTTTTTTTGGACACAAATGTGGACCCCCCCCCCCCCCCCAATTTGGACTTTGATTCTAATTTTGTGTGATCTTGTTGTCATCTCGTGACCTAAGCTTTTTCTACTGTTCTTGATTTAGAGAAAAAAAAAATTGATTTATTTTCGGACATGGTAAGTATTCTACACCTCTTCCTTGCAAACTATCTTAGAGACCTCCCATTCCTTGTACCAATGATTTCTCTCTCCCCCCCTCCCCCCTCTACGAAGTATGCCTGCGTGACCCTCCAACATCCTCATCTCAACAACTGAAGCTATCGCCCCCTCTGTTTTCATTTCTCCCATGTTTGTAGCTCTCTATGTACACTTCAAAAGTTCTACAACCTTGGCCTGCCACTGATACCCCCTTGCCAATCAGCAGTCTTCTCCAGTAGTCTCCCCTTGTCCAGTCAGAAAGGGGGGTAGGGACTGGGGGGAGGGGGGATGAGTGGGCCGTGTATGTGTAGGGGGGGCGGGCGGGGACGCAGCGAAGGGTGATGGGATGGAGGGAACAATTCTGTAAATTCCTCGAAAATCAAATAAACGTACTAATGTCAAAGAAAGAAGGAAAAAAAACCAGGCGGTGAAATCAAATCAGCCGCTCCCCAAGATGGGCTCGACGACCGTCGGTCAGTCTTCATTTATTAAGGAAAGCGATGGCCATATTTGCCTAGCTGTCGTCAGGCTTGGTTGTATAGCTTGTGGGAGAATGTATGGGACTGGTGGTGGATTGGTCAGTGTGGATGACATATGTAGTGGTCAGTATGGACCTGTGGCTGATGTATAGAGTGGACAATGTATACTTTAATAAGCAGACAAGGAATGGTCAGTGCAGACTTGTGGATGACATATGTAGTGGTCAGTGTAGACTTGTGGCTGATGTATAGAGTGGTCAGTGTAGACTTGTGGCTGATGTATAGAGTGGTCAGTTTAGACTTATGGCTGATGTATAGAGTGGTCAATGCAGACTTGTGGCTGATGTATAGAGTGGTCAGTGTAGGCTTGTGGCTGATGTATAGAGTGGTCATTGTAGACTTGTGGATGACACAGAGTGGTCAGTGTTGACTTTTGTCTGACACTTTAGAGTGGTCAGTGTAGACTTGTAGCTTACACTCAAAGTGGCTAGTGTAGACTAGTGAATGAAACATGGATTGGTCAATTCAGACTTGTGGCTGACACATATCAAGTCATTGTAGACCTGTTGCTGATATATAGAGGGGTCGCTGCAGACCGTTAACTGGTACATACATTGAGACAGAATAGACCTATGTTATTCGTAAATCAAATTTAGAATTTTCTTAGAAATGAAAATCCATTAATGAGAAGTGGCGAGAAAAAAATTTCAATCACGCTAGCAGTAGGACAATTAACGCAAAATGCTTTCTCCGTCTCGTATCCAGACTGTTTGACGATAACGGCAAATGACCATTGGTCAATAGCTGTGAGCGGAAACATGATGGGAATGTTGTTGTCCATATTTAGGGAAAAACGGCAACGTCATTAACAGTTGAGACCTGTACTGGCAGTACGAGCAAACATTCGGTCCAATTGTTTGTATTTGAAATAGTTTCCTCTACTATAAACTTTGCACTTATCAATGTTTACCTTACACACTTATGAATGTTTACTTTACACACTTATGAATGTTTACCTTACACTTTGACCAAAAATAATACTTACAAAACAAAACAAAAAGAAAGACAATGTTTAAAGAAATCTATTAGTGTAGCTCGAGTACAACTGAAAATCGCCTTTCTTCGATTTCTATTAGCTTTTTTACTTGTGTACTGTTTGTGCAAGTAGTACATAATGTGTACTTTCATTTTACTTTCACTGAACAATAGTTTTGCCTATTTTGTATGCTACATTACAATAACGCCGTTAAGTTAAGGTCTTTTGGTCAAAATACACGAATTGTGAAACTTTCTTAGTTAGAAATTGTTCGAATAGACCAAATTAATCAAGGTTTTAATCACTAAAGTTTATGTACTCTATTCAAACAAAGTGTATTTTCTGCTTTGATATCTACAACTATAACTTCCATAATACAACTATAACTTTAATATCTACAACATAACTTCGATATCTAAAACTATAACTTCGATATCTACAACTATAACTTCGATACATAAACTATAACTTCGATATCTACAAATATAGCTTCAATACCTACAATTATAACTTCAATATCTACAACGGCAAAGCTGTATGTCGTGTGAGAGTTTTTGAATGACGACGAAATGTCCCATCATTAGAAATATTTGAAATACAGCCAGTAAATAATGAAAACTAATTAACGTTCTATTCATTTTAAAGTAATTTTTTAAAATATATTATAAGCAAGATGAAAAAAACATTGGTCCAATGACAGTTTAAAAAAAAAATACAACCTATCGGCCTATAAATTTTGTTTATTTTTCAAATCGATCCCTGAAAGAAAAATATAAAGAAAATGACGTAATGAAATATTCACAGATCTTCTATTGGCCAGATTTCAAAACTAAAGTTTGAGGTAAAGGGGGGAAATGTCAATATCTGATGAAATTTTGGCCAGTTTGTACATCGCTGTCGGTTCATTGCATCGAAAATCTTTCGGGGGCTCAAAGTATTTACAATTCATTAAATGTGCAGCGATTTGGGCGGGAAGCACTTGTCGGTGGGCGGTCGGTTAGCAGACGACACAGACAAATGTCTTCATTACCAGCGTCTTGTCGTTATCGTTATCTGTCATCGTTATCTTCATTCTTAACACCGCTCACCATTAAAACCCACACTGATATTTTTGTTTATATGTGTTAATAATTGTGTGGCATTTATCAAGATTATAACATCAAATAAATCAACCAATTACAGAATTGTGTAAGATGGCTATTATTTTGATTGGGTTGTTTTTGTGGTTTTTTTTTAAAATTAGACTTGCCAAGAGTACATCGCTAGAAAAAAAAACCCAACAAAACAAACAACAACAAATAACAACACCTAAGAATAATGTGTATATATATAAAAGCGATTTTGGGTTCTGCGTTAAATCGAAAGTAAAGAATTAATACAACAGCATTCCAGTTTAAAATACAATCATGACAAAAATCGGATCTGTCCGAAACCAAAAAAATAACCTAGCCTACCGATCAAGTCTAAGGGGATATAACTCTATGCAAAGGTTTTTGCAGGGTACAGCTAGTAGATTAATATAATTTGTTTTGTTAAATAAAGTAGTATCTATAAAAGACATAGTGGGACGGAGACTCTAGTGGTGTACATACTCGACTGTCGATCCGAGAGTCGTGGGTTCGACCCATAGAATTTTTCCATGGTGAAATTTGGCACAAAGTCGTCCCACAAGTCCACCCAGCTTTAAATGGGTACCTGACATTAAGTTGGGGAAGTAAAGGCGGCTGGGCGTTGTGCTAACCACACAACCCCTTCATATGTCGAGTTTAAAGAAACAGATTAATTCTGCACTTCATCTGCCCCGATGGCCAGTTACGGCTAAGGGAACTTTTTTTTTTTTTATAAAAGACATGGGCGAACTACCACACACGGACCACGTGGGGCCCATTAGGCTGTTTGCTTATTGATAGCTCTCAGTTTTAAGTACAATTAGTGTACATTAGTTTCATATTGAACTCCATCCAATTAAATACGGCCCGGCCCTGGTGTCTTATTTCTGTTGCTGGTTCGGCCCTGGTGTAAAATGAATCGACTCGGTGTGGCACGCGATAAATAATGTTGGCCACCCCTGGTCTATATGATAAAGAATTTCTCTTTGTGTGCATAACTGTCATAATGTCAAAATGCTATCTGTTTCAGGGGTCGCCATATAAATTGATCAGGGGCTGAGAGAGAGAGAGAGAGAGAGAGAGCGAAAGAGAGAGAGAGCGAAAGAGAGAGAGAGCGAAGAGAGAGAGAAAGAGAGAGAGAGAGAGAGCGTACCGCCGCAAAACCAATATATTTGACACTTTACGATGAATAAATTATCAATAATGCTGAATGTAAATCTATAATAAGTGTTTTTTTTTAAATATTATTTACCCTTAATATCAAGGGTAAGTATGTTATTACGGCTGTTATATAATCGACTTGATTAATCGTGGTTATGTTTGTTATCATCGAATGCCCCCCCCACCCCACCCAACCGCCGTCATATTCAACTGTAACATTGTTTATCAAGCCACGCCAACTGTGAGGGTGAAACAAGGGCCACAACCCACACACTCATCGATCAACTTTCAACGTAATCATTTCTGTACCGAAACAAATCGCCTTGTTATCAACTCATTAATATTCAGCATGCGAACGTGTAAGAGTCTTTCTTCTTGTAGCAGGATGGAGTTGGCAGTGAATGAGAGAGAGAGAGAGAGAGAGAGGAAAGAATGAGAGAGAGGAAGTGAGTGAGTGCGAGAGATCCCTCTTGATTGCTTAATTCCGCCCTCCTTTACCCACCACTCCTCCCCCCCCCCACCCCCAACTAATCCGTCACCAATAAAGTTATTTGGGCTATAGGCACAAGCTGATAGATTTATTGGGATCAATGCATAATTGGAGAAACAGATCAAGAGAATTGAACTCTGCTGACTTCATCGCTGGGCAACAATAAATAGTGAACATTTTTCTGTTTTTTACCTTGCAATGGCGCCCTGAAATATTGCAATCTCCTAAGCCGTTCTTATAAATATGCAAACTAAGCGATCATCATACAACACTACCCCAATGTCCACCCTCCTTCCACCCCCATATCCAAGCCTCCTGCTTGCAGCCCAAGAGACTTTCTTCTGGTAAGAACCATAAACAGTAATGAATCTAATGTTAGTTCTGCAATCTTCACACCTAATCACCCCCGGCATTCATGGAGGTCCATGACATTGTATTGTAGAGTGATCTCAGTAAATGGCTCTTGAATGAACCACGCACACAAAGAACCACTAAATATATTTGACGATGTAGAGTTTTCTTTGTTAGCTTATTTCGTCATTACTTCAAAGTAGAATAGTTGAATTTACTTTATAACTGAACCGTATGTGCGCTATTAATAGAACACTGACTATGCAAGCATATCTTGAAATCTTTGTGTTGAGCTGTTCACTCCTTCAATAAAGCTTATTTATACAGTTACAAATACATCAAGTTACCGTAAATATCTAATAAATAAGTTAACTGGGCAAACCAACCATTTTCTCGGTTTATTATTAGTTTATTAAAGACACTTTGACATTTATATTTTATTATGAAATGAGCAACACAAACTTTTCTGCCGGGAAAACCCAAATAAAAAAGGCGAAACATTTATCCAATGGGATTTCCCAATTTCACTCGCACAGTCGAGGAAGGATTTAGATATCCCCTCCGTCAATCGGAAGCGACACGTTGAAACCAACGAATATCGCTGTTAGGTAGGCCTTTCCTGATTATTATTTTTTAATTGATTTAAGAACATTATCGTTGAAAAAAAAAATAAACAAAATCGTTGAAGGTTTGAAGGAGGTTTAATGTCTGATTTATTATTCGATAATAATAATAAAAAGACTAAAATGTTCTCACAATTCAATTACTCTGCAGTACTTTTTTTTTTGTTTGAAAACTTTGAAGTGCTTCACATAGTCCAATTGAGGTGTGATTACTGTATTTCCTGCACGTGGACAGAACATCAGTAGTAAGGGGTGACGATAGTTGACGATGGTGTATGGGTAGAGTGACGTGATGGAAAAAGGGGGGGCGAGGGGAGGTTAATGACCTCAATGAAGCGGAAAGACCAGTGTAGAACTTTGTGTGTATGGAGCGGTGGAGTGGTAGTTCAGAATGACGGTGAGAAGATTCGAACATTTATGTACACGTTCTGGCCGTCAGTGTCGAGCATACGAGTTGGTATTTTATTTTCTAAATAGAAAGTAGATATATACATGGATGGATAGATACATTTATTGATAGATAGATATAAAGATAGATAGATAGATAGATAGATAGATTTATTGATTGATAGATTTATTGATAGATATAGATATGTGGATAGATAGATTTATTGATAGATAGATTTATTGATAGATAGATTTATTGATAGATAGATAGATAGATAGATAGATAGATAGATAGATAGATAGATAGATAGATAGATAGATAAAAAATACATAGATGTCCGAACCTGTAAAATAAAACAAAACTTTGTAGGCCCCTATTTGTAAACATAACTTTATCATTAATGTAACAAACCCTCGACCTCAGTGACCTAGATGACTAATGGTGTACTTAAGATACACTAAGCCTTGATTTCTTCTAGGCGTCAAAGAACACCACAGTTTATAGACATCTAATCAATATCCAATACCACAGATTTTCAGATTTAGCTGTGAAGTTTGAAACATTTCCATAAGTTAATATTCTTTGTTCCTATTAGCTTCTGTAGGGAGCACAAGGTCTCAACAGTATCGCGCCAGTGGACACGGTTTTGGGCAGTCTTGTTGAGCTGGGGGCCTTGACATCCCGGCCTCTTTCATTTTGCTTTCGACTGTTCTTCGCCATGTTTGTTTTGGCCTCCGTGTCTCTTGCCCTGTGGGATCCATTCTGGTGCTTGTCTAGTAACACTGTAAACTGTGTTTCCTCAGGGTGTGACATATCCAACGCCATTTTCTTTTATTCAATTTCTTGGCCAATGGGCGATTGTTTAGTTTTCTACCACAATGCATTGTTCGGAATCGTTTCAGGTCACCAGATGTCGATGATTTGGTGCAGGCATCAATTAACAAATGGCCCGTAGTCTGTTCGTAATGTGGTTTGCCACTCTCCATGGTTCAGATCCATGCAGGAGGACAGCTTCGATATAGGTGTTAAGTTCTTTTTTCTGTTTAAATACCGACTTAATTAACGGCTGAGGACTTGCTAACAAAGTTGAATTATGATTTAAGTCGTACAAAGTTTAAATGCAGTTTCTTGTGTTTCTGGTCAACATTTTAAAACAATTCTAGGACCATATCATAATGTACTAGCATGCAACCAACAATGCGATTCACCAGTGGTCCCCAACCCCCCGGGCCGCGGAATGATACTGGTCCATGGAGCGAATGTTTCTGGGCCGCCCAAGAAACATTCAATTATTTCATTTTTATTTATTTATCTCGCGATTGTGCGACTTTCCATGGACGAGAAATAATCAACGCCCCCCCCCCTCTCATCCAGTGGGCCGCAGTGAAATTATCAACCGCTGACCGGTCCGTGGCGAGAAAAAGGTTGGGGGACCACTGCGATACACCATCATCGTAACAGTGGTCATGTCCTATACATCTCGCTAGACTACTGACAACCCGTGTTTGATAGACTCACTTATTCGTGGCTATCTATCATTCCATACATTCTTAGATCTCTGACGACAAAAGACACTTTAAACAACGCCTGCACACAAAAAAAGTATACAAAGCACAAACCGAGAATTCAGTTCAATATTGTGGTCCAGTAGTAGACTTAACGTAGTTACACTAATCAGGGTCGCGGCTGGACCGAGTATTTCCAGTGGTCATTAGTCACGCCAGCCTGTTGCTTCTTGTGTGGTGACCACAGCGTGGCACAGCTCACAATGGTTACTGTAATTTTAACGAAACCGTCCTAGGCACATAGTCCGCTCAGTCTAAAGGGGATGGTATTGGTGCGAATGTTTCTAGCATTCGGAGAGGTCAGTGAGGTCAGCTGCAAATGACCAAATGATAGGTCGTGCCCGAGATGACTAAGTAGGTCAGATTGAAAGCATGCACGTGTGTAGGGTCTGCGTTGTCCCACCAGACTGTCCGGCTACGGTTTTTCAAAGTCTCATCGATGCTAGCAACCACTTACGAGGCGCTTTGGTTTGTGACTCCGGTCGTCATGTCACTGGTCAAGAGTTTCAGCCCCCCAGTTTTCTAACGTCATTCTCGGTGCATTGCAATGAAGGTTTTGTAGTGACAATATAAACAGCATCGAAATTGATTTAAAGGCTCTGATGGTGCCACCTCTGAATGGATGCGATGGAGACTAAGGCCTAGAGAGATTAGGTTAGGCATCTATCAATAATGTAATTCCCATAGTAAATAATATCATGAAAATCATCTATCTATCTATCTATCTATCTATCTATCTATCTATCTATCTATCTATCTATCTATCTATCTATCTATCTATCTATCTATCTATCTATCTATCTATCTATCTATCTATCTATCTATCTATCTATCTATCTATCTATCTATCTATTCTATCTATCTATCTATCTATATCTATCTATCATATCTATCTATCTATCTATCTATCTATCATCTATTCTATCTATCCATTTATCTATCTAATCTATCTATCTGTCTATCTATATGGACACTGCTAAAAGGCTGGTCATTAATCACCTAATGCCAACTTACGTGAGACATCATCCAGGATTCTGATTAGCATTCTAACACCCCCCCCCCTTTTCCTCCCCTCCAGCAACCCAGTATAAGACAGCGACGCCATTCCCCCCATACTGGGCCCACACCTCATTCCGCCTTCAGATAAATAAACATTTCATAAAACTTGTATTTCTGAAAGACAAAAAAACTACAAATTTCAAATAAATAATTGAGCCCAAGAGGACGAAATCCTCAGTCGCCAAGACTGACCGACGGTTACTCGGTCCGGCACGAGGTGCTGACCTGCAGGGTTTTGAGTCAACATTACGACTTGTGAGGTGGTGAAACTTTTTTTTTTCAGACCACTTGAGAACGATCAAAATAGGACAATTGGAAATACATGGACAAAATCGCGTACGTAAGTCTAGCATGTTTTAGTTGCTTTGATGTCTTAATGAAACTTGAATGAAAGAATGGTTATGCATGCACTTAGAAAAATTAAACTTAGTCAAATCCAAAGAATATAATTATATCAAAGAGAAAACGCATCGCTATTTAGCAAGTCTTCTGTTTATGCTTTTGAAAAATGCCGCCATTTATGTTTTCTTTTTTTTAATAGTGCTGCACATAAATACCAATACACAATAGCACACCAACACAAATATGGCGGGCTTTCTAAAACCAACATTTATTAAAATTGGCAAATCGGATTCTGTATAATTTATATTTTGTGGTACAGTACATTGTAGTCGAACATCTGAAATGTGGAGTAGTGGATAATATTTTCTGCTATCAGAGCACCGGACATTACAATAGTAGCACAAGCAGGGAAATAGGGTAGGCTATTGGCCTCGGGAGATATGGGGAGAGGGGAGAGAGAGAGAGACAAGTAGAGAGAGATAGAGACACAAACACACACATACAATGATTGATGTGTGTGTGTGGGGGGGAGGGTTGAGTTAGGACAGTAAAAAAAAAGCAAGACGTGTCTCTGTGTCAAATGTGTCTAGCGACGATTATGAAAATGATGATGATGAGGTTAATCCTAATCTGTAAAACGGGAATGAGATTACCGAGATGTTAATGGGTCAACAGAGCCTCACAGATGAATATATATATATCCAATACAGTGGTTCTCAAAAAATGTGCGATTCTTGACCTACTTAAAAACCTATATGGATTTCTTGAAGCTCCCATTAAGGACATAAAAAAAAGGGATAAATTAAAAATAATAATAATAAAAAAACTTGTATACATTTGCAATTAGTCACTAGTTCAAATTTTAGGGCCACACTCTTCAAATAACTCCAACACTTTGAGAGCCGTTGTTGTTGTTTTATTTTGTCATATTTTTGTCTACAACCCAACAAACCGCAGACAATGGGATGGAATCTTCAAGAACAAGTGTTCTTTTTAGAGCATTTTCGAAAAAAAAATGCTCTATTGTCCCCGTTTTGTCTGTCTGTCTGTCCGTCATCACCCTAGATCTCAACAACCATAAGTCCTAGACCCATGATGTATATATCATTTTGTAGGTCTTGGCCTGCCATGTGTACATCAAAAGTTTATTTCGCGATCTGACCTGTCATGGCCGGGTTTCGTGGTTTCTTAGGGGCTTATATATGGCTTATATTTTATATATAGATTATAAACTAATCAAAGGGGCGTAATCATTATTTATTTTTGTAACAGTTAATAAATATGACTCATTTCCTCTCTATACACGAAAATGCTTTAAACGCCCTGTTTTATAGGTTAATTTTTGCATGTTTTTTCGTGTATCTCTGGGATGGTCTGCGTCTTCCAAATAGTCAGTATGAAATAATTCTCTCCGTCTGCGATTCCATGTCACTTGATTTTTGAAATATGCATACCTTAGAGACACGACCATACATTTTATAAATCCAAACATAACCCTTCAACTTTTTCACATTTAAAACAAAAAAGCAAGTAGCAGTTAGTACCAGAAATAAATATGACTTTTAATTTGTGGGCTGCATCTCTCTATAGGCTGCAATCCCAGAAAAGCAGGCTATATGGCGTAACTAACGCAATGCGGCGCCCTGGGTGCAGCTCCGGCTTAACGCCGCCCCAAATCACGATCCTTGGAAAAGTACTCGGCAGAAAAAATAAATGTTGTTCCCAATGTTGCTGGGCAAAGTAAATACGGGGCTTCCCTTCAATCCGTAACCACCTCGTTACGTACCAGAGCATAGAAAGCTGTCCGATATTCAGTATGTTGGCTGCAGAAGTTGAAGAAACCACAGCCACTTTCGTTTATCCTTTATTCACGACTTTGATTCTTGAAGCTTTCAAACTTTTGGATCAATTTTTAATAGGTCAAACGCATAAATGAAAAAAGACCGAAATTTAATAGCAAGAATCAAACCCTGTCAAATTTTTATTTGATATGCAGCAACCAATCATATTTGACTTCCTTGCCCACCCCCAATAGAGTAATAACAACTCACAACTGTGATGAAATTATTATAGAAGTATTTACATCAGTTGACCTGAAAAATGATTCTATTTGAATCGCGATCAGCTTCACGATGTGTCCAGAAACTTCAGACTTGTTACGCTGCAAACGGACCAAACCCGCTGGATGTTCACTTTCAGTTCTCAGATAATGATGGTAGTATTTACAATGCACACAAACATTTATTTTTAGCAATCACCGCCTTCGTCATATATTGGACCAAAAGAGATGAGAGAAGATATAATTATCAATTTTAGAAACCCTCCTCTTCCCACATTGACCAAAAAATAAAATCATAAGTGACCGTTATTGACTTTATTGATTAATACTTACTTCTTTATCAAACCCCCCCCAACTGTGCGAATATTTTGAACTGAATATCACGTGGAGCATTTATGTGAACAAACGCTTTCATTCAAGTATATCACGTTGTAGATATTCTGGGGGAGTAAATCATAACCGCATCTATTCATTGGCGAAGTAGCCGATGTATTGTCTTGCAAATGATGGCATAATACAAACAGATAATGCTAAAATACTAAATCATCTGCTGAAAATAATATGCTATTAAATAAGTTTAAAAAATGATTTACACTAGAAGTACTTCGCAATGTTATTTAAAAACATAGATATATATATATATATATATATATTTAAAATGGCAGAAAGAATACTTCTTTTATTGGAAATCTTTTCGCAATTTATTTTCACATTTCGCCGTTTGGTTAAAAAAAACAAAGAGGTGAAAAATGGTCTTACTTTGTTGATTCCAAAACATTCCTGCCGGGCGCAATTTCCTTTCATCAACGTTGTAGGCTTTCTGTGAACCTCTGGTCGGAAGTAGATTAATTAGTCTGTCCACAGCCTCATGGGTCAAACACTGACGGGGTCATTGATTTTGCTATGGTCGTCGAGTCACACCGATGCCCGAGTTGTGTCTCCAAGGGGGAGAGGTGTGGTAAGTTTTGAAGGGGTGGAAAAGGGTGTGTGTGTGTCTTTTATTTAGTTGAACATGAATTTTATAGGTCGTTAGGTGATGCCATGTAGGATTGTGGGTATTGTGTGTGTGTGGGGAGGGGTGTGCCCTTTATTTAGTTGGTCATGATCTTTATGGGTAATTAGGTGATACCATATAGGGGACTATGTAGCTATTGTGTATATTGCTGTATATTATGAGGCTATTCTCTCATATGTGTTTGCATAATCCTATAGCTTCTAGTTGTAAACACCATCTAAATCTATTGGATTTAACGGCATTTATCAATAAACATGTGACATATAGTCTCTAGGTTTTAACTTGAAATGGTAATTAATCATGGGTATCCAAAAAAGAGAATTTGTATTTATAGTATTTAATCAGTTGAATTGAATTCGTTTATAAGTTATCAAAGATAAACATTATAAGCTTACTAGCTGTACCCTGCAAAACATTTGCATAGAGTTATAACCCTTTGAGCTTGATCCGCAGGCGAGGGTTATTTGTAGGTTTCAGGCAGATCCGATTTTTTTTTCATAATTGGATTTTTAAAACTGGAATACTGTTGTATGAATTCTTTACCTCTGATTTGTAACGCAGCATGCCCAAATCTTTATTATTACAGATTATATATGCATTGGTTAATTTTTCTACAATGCACTTCCATGTTGTCTCCTGAATGTCATCTAAATTCCTCTATCACTTTTTAAATAATAGCAGAGTAGATTCACCCGAATGTCGCTAAGCAAATTAAAGCAATACTTTACACATATTTTAGTGGGACGGGTGGCCGAGTAGTGTAGATACTTCACTGTCGACCCTGAGAATCCTGGGTTTGATCATCGTTGCAAACCACTAGATTTTTCCAAGGTGAAATTTGTTTCAAAAGTCGTCCCACAAGTCCACCCAGCTTTAAATGGGTACCTGACTTTAAGTTGGGGAAGTAAAGTTAGCTAGGCGTTGTGCTTCAACCACACAATCCTTTCATATGCCAAGGTTATATAAACAGATGAATTTTACACTTCATCTGCCCCGATGGCCCATTTGGGCTAAGGGGACTTTACTTTTTTTTACACATATTTAGCAATAATAATTAGCATAACCGCCATTTCAGACAAAAGTGACAATACGCACACTAAAAAAAATCAACACTATTTAGTTTTTGTCTAGCATCTAGGCTTAGAAGGCAAAACTTCATGAAATACATTTGGAGGAACATAAATCGGATTAGTTAGTCTAGAAAATAAACTTGCACTTGACCCATTTTTAAATGGGATCACCGGACTTTATGTTGGGGAAGTAAAGGCGGCTGGGCGTTGTGCTAACCACACGACTCGCTATGTATGAGGTTATAGAAACAGATGAGTTCTACTTCATCTGCCCCTATGGCCCGTTAGGGTTAAAGAGACTTTACTTTACTTACTTACACTAGCTAGTAGACAGCAAGACATGAATATGTTAGTGGCTGGTTATTAACTCTTTAATACACGTATATTTCTTTGCTACAGTTTATGTACTTCATTTACTAATAATAGAAGAACTAGAGATTAAGTAGAAGAAGACTAGAGATTAAGTAGAAGAAGACTAGAGACCAAGAATTGAAGAAGACTAGAGATTAAGTAGAAGAAGACTAGAGGTTAAGAAGAAAGAAGACTAGAGGTTAAGTAGAAGAAGACTAGAGATTAAGTAGAAGAAGACAAGAGAAACAACTAAAACAAAACAAAAATAAAATAAAATACAGCTTTTAGGCTTGTACCCTTGACATTTTGATGCTATACAACAAATAACATGCTGAACTAAGCAAGTTTTCCCACTCCATTGAACAATATATATAACTTGAAAATAATATGTCTAAAGTGTCGTGTTTGCAAAATAATTGAATCTAAAAAAAAACAGAGCTTGTCGCCTGCGTCTATAAACACTATACATATCTGGATGTCATAAACACTATACATATCTGCCTGGTCCTAGAAAGTATTATTTTAACTTTGTAATATTTTAATTTAAGTGTATTTGAAACAAAAAAAAATTCAATTATAAGTTTCAATTTCAGCCAGAGATCTTGAATACCAATCAATGTTTGACCATTTGGGCACATATACTTGGTACTAAACATTGTAAAAGACTCAATTTATTGGACAAATATACTGGGTACTAAACATTGTAAAAGACTCAATTTATTGGACAAATATACTGGGTACTAAACATTGTAAAAGACTCGATTTATTGGACAAATATACTGGGTACTAAACATTGTAAAAGAGTCAATTTATTGGACACATATAATTGGTACTAAACATTGTAAAAGAGTAAATTTATTGGACACATATAATGGGTACTAAACATTGTAAAAGAGTCAATTTATTGGGCACATATAATGGGTACTTAAAATTGTAAAAGAGTCAACTAATTGGGACAGAGAATCTGAATCTGGGGCAACACCAGTTAACAAAATAAACAAAAACAATACATAAACCCAGAACAGCTACACTCTTTCAAACGCACATAGAACAAGTTTCTTTTGTTCAGAACGACATCTACTAACAGATTCCATTCTGGCACTGGTCTAGTGACAATGTATAGCACCTTAGTTGTAGGCATCATCCAGTACCATAGGGTTTTAGGGATATGACAAAGAGAGAAACACAAAGAGAGATAGAGAGAAAGAGGGAGAGAGATATAGATAGATAGATAGAGAGAGAGAGAGAGAGGGGGGTGGAAGGGAGAGAGAGACTTAGATAGACCGAGAGGTAGTAAAGTGAGGGATTCCTTCATTACTGTAACTTTATCCTGGGCCCATATTTCACTCGGCCATTTGTGTGGTCAGCAGAGGGAGGAATTCACCCGCCAACCGACGGACATCTCCCAAATGGACACAACAAAAGAATATTTTTCATCTGGCCAATGATCCTCTCCTATGGCGGGAATGAGGTCCGCGGTAGCGTCTGTGTATGTTGTGTGTGTGTGTGGGGCTGGGGGGAGGGACAAGCGACAAAACAGAAGGTGGGGATAGGGAGGGGGGTGCGTTGATATTGAAATATGAGAATATAATATGTGGACATAACTGGCCCAACAGATTGAATATGTTTAGAGGAGAGAGGGGGTGGGGAGTAAATGTAGATTTTCTGTCAAGGTTTTTGTGTGTGTGTGTGTGTGTGTTAAATAGAATGTCATAGACAGAGTTCATGTTTGTTTTATAGATATTTCTTAAATTTTTTATTTTGGGTTTTTATTCTGTTGGAGATATGGGTTTAGAAAATATGCATGATTTGTCTTCTGGAACAAAATTATATAATTGGGTCTGGTCATATGTCAAGTTACATATTGTTTTTTATTTTTGCTTTGTTGTAGAATTATATTATATCTATTGTAAGAGGTCGCTAGTTGTAGAATTATCTCATGTAAGAGGTCGCTGTTTGTTATTTTGGACGCTGTGTTGTATTCTGACAATGACGGTTGGCTCGCTCATTTGTCAGACGTCATAACGGAAGACGGATGTTCACTTCTGCCAAAAGTCAAAAGTCGGATGACGCTTGTTGATGATGACATTTTTTTTTATTGTCAATTCTGATGACGCCATAGTCATTGTGACTAAAGACACCATGTTTTGTCTGGGTGTGTGAAGTCTCTTGTAGGGATGAAATGAAACCTATTAGATTCTATAAACCACTAAAGGAAAGTGTTTATGGTGCCCTTCTTTCATCCCCACCATAGCCGATAATGCAATGCCCCCCACCATAGCCGATAATGCAATGGCCATGGAGGAACCACGGGAGATATAGCGGGGAAATTAACCAAGAACTGAAATATCCATTGGTCCTCACCGAAGATGACCAGAGACAGTCGAACGCTTTACCATGCGACCATCCGCCCCCTTATTTAGTGTCTGTAGCAAAGTCTTTCTCGAAAGATAACGTCCTATCAATGGTGGTATCATGCATATTTCGAAAGATAACGTCCTATCAATGGTGGTATTATGTCTATCTCGAAAGATAACGCTTTATCAATGATGGTATCAAGTCTATCTCGAAAGATAACTTCCTATCAATGGTGGTATCATGTCTATCTCGAAAGATAACGTCTTATCAATGGTGGTATCATGTCTATCTCGAAAGATAACGCTTTATCAATGAAGGTATCAAGTCTATCTCGAAAGATAACGTCTTATCAATGGTGGTATCATATCTATCTCGAAAGATAACGCTTTATCAATGATGGTATCAAGTCTATCTCGAAAGATAACTAACTTCCTATCAATGGTGGTATCAAGTCTATCTCGAAAGATAACGTCTTATCAATGGTGGTATCATGTCTATCTCGAAAGATAACGCTTTATCAATGATGGTATCAAGTCTATCTCGAAAGATAACTTCCTATCAATGGTGGTATCATGTCTATCTCGAAAGATAACGTCTTATCAATGGTGGTATCATGTCTATCTCGAAAGATAACGCTTTATCAATGAAGGTATCAAGTCTATCTCGAAAGATAACGTCTTATCAATGGTGGTATCATATCTATCTCGAAAGATAACGCTTTATCAATGATGGTATCAAGTCTATCTCGAAAGATAACTAACTTCCTATCAATGGTGGTATCAAGTCTATCTCGAAAGATAACGTCTTATCAATGGTGGTATCATGTCTCTCTCGAAAGATAACGTCTTATCAATGATAGTATCATGTCTATCTCGAAGGAATTCAAGAATCCGCAATATGGTCAATACGGTCAATATGGTCAATGTGGTCAATATGGTCAATACGGTCAATGTGGTCAATACGGTCAATGTGGTCAATACGGTCAATATGGTCAATGTGGTCAGTATGGTCAATATGGTCAATACGGTCAATGTGGTCAATATTGTTACAACTTGAAATTATACAGAATGACACACAGGACACGTGGGTTCAATAATGACTAGACTGATACATTTATTTATTACACAAATTTACTAAACATTAATTCCATAACCAAACTAATAAATCCACATAGGAAACAAAATCACTGCCGGCGACAAGCGAGTCCAACGTGTAATCTCCAGGTCACCAACTGCTTGTTCTCCAAAGCAAAAACCAACTAACTACACATGTCCGGTCCACACCTACAAAATCAGGTCACGTCACTGGTCTCCACGCATCGTCCTCATCTCTTGTTTTTACACACCTGTCCAGGTGACGACAGGTCCAGCGCCGTGTGTTGAATTAAGAGGGTCACAACAATATGGTCAATATGGTCAATGTGGTCAATATGGTCAATGTGGTCAATACGGTCAATATGGTCAATACGGTCAATGTGGTCAATACGGTCAATATGGTCAATACGGTCAATGTGGTCAATATGGTCAATATGGTCAATACGGTCAATGTGGTCAATACGGTCAATATGGTCAATATGGTCAATGTATCGAAATTTAGTGAAAGAAAAACTAAAAAACTGGCTCATAAGGAATTGCTCAAAACTCGTCGAACTTCGATAGTCAATCCTGAATTGTGCATTATTTTGAAGATGTCGTTTTAGATTTTGTCTTGAATGTGAAATTCAGAGAAATAATGTATTGATTATGGCATTATATTCAGTCTTTTGTTGTTATAAAATATAGGAAGAAGGTCTTAAATTATGGCATCATAATCTGTCGTCAGTAATGACATCATAGTCTGTCTTTCGTAATGACAATATAGTATGTCTTTAGTAATGACATCATAGTCTGATCTGACTTGAATGATGGATGACATAATCAAACATCTTCAAATGTGGCTCTTATAGACAGAGCCGTAATGGTGGCTCTTTTTTTTCAATCGTTTTTTGTTTTCACTTAATCCAGTAACCTTGACAATGGCCGAGAATTTCTGGTACTATGTACCCTAATGTGTTTGAAAAAATAACGGAAGTTGGCTTTCATTAAATTCATGTGTATCGAGCCCTGCCATAGTCTGTTCTGATTGTTTATTAGCCCTGCCATAGTCTGTTCTGATTGTTTATTAGACCTGCCATAGTCTGTTCTGATTGTTTATTAGCCCTGCCATAGTCTGTGATGATTGTTTATTAACCCTGCCATAGTCTGTTCTGATTGTTTATTAGCCCTGCCATAGTCTGTTATAAACAAACAAAAGTACAACAACAGCTGAAATGAAATAAATGTTTCTGCTTGTTTCTGTTGGCTCACAATCCCAGACTCCAACCAAAATTGTTCCTTTTTTCTACTTTGCTTATCTCCGTCTGACATTTCAACCACTCCAGGAGACAATGAAGAAATTCTTCAACCTCAACTGAACATTTTTGTTCTTATCTCAACACTCCAGATCTACTTGGGCCATTTCTGTATGACAATGAAACTCCGGTTTTTTACGGTATCTGTGTCCTTTAGATGTGTCCAATGGCAGTCTGATAGAAAAAGAGAGAGAGAGAGAGAGAGAGAGAGAGAGAGAGTGTGTGTGTGTGTGTGTGTGTGAGAGAGAGAGAGAGAGTGAGAGAGGGGAAAAGTATAGAAACAAAAAGAAATGGAAGCTAGAATAAGAGAATGCGCGGAGGTTGGGGGACTGGGAGGAAAGAAAGAGCAAGAGAAATAAAGAGAGTGTAAGAATGGAAAGAAAGAATCTAAGGAGAGGGCAGATGTTGCTATAGAGAGATGGAGAGCCGAATGAGTGAGGAAGATGTTGAGGAAGATGAGCCGTACACAAGACGTGTAGATGCATGTTGAGAGGTTCGAAATTTTTTTTGGTCCACTCCGAGGAAAAAAGTTCATTCTGTCTTTTTTATGCATATATTTGTATGTATGCCGTTCCTACGTTAAAATGGGCCCTCGGCAAAGGTGGACGGGGGGGGGTGGATCAAGGCATTCTGCCAAAGCCACTGCTTGCAAATAATTTTGGGCGCCTCAGTAATCTTTGAAAGGTTGGGCCCACTCTGAATGTCAGCTTTTTTTTTTTTTAAAAGTCATTTGACCCCCATAGTCCCTGATAAAACTTCAGGTTGGCATTCCTTCAGGCGGGCTCTCTTAGTGTAAGTCTCCGCACTGCTCAGCGATCTGCCCTGAGTGTAATGGTGCATACGAATGATTATATCTTGCATTTGATTGCAATGTGTGTGTGTAAGAGGGTCCTTTTGTGTATTGAAGTACATGATCGTTTCATTCCCTAACAGAAATATTATTTTTTTTTTTCTAATGTTCATCAATGTTTATGATGCGGAGTTAGACCCATGTCTTTTTGACCCACGTCTTTTTGACGCACGTCTTTTTGACCCACGTCCTTTTGACCCACGTCTATTTGACCCACGTCTTTTTGACCCACGTCTTTTTGACCCATGTCTTTTTGACCCACGTCTTTTTTGACCCACGTCTATTTTTGTCAAAACTTTTAGACATTTAGCTGAAATATATCTTGTTCTATTATTTTAAGTACACATCAAGGATTAGATTATAGATGTAATATCTAATCTTTGCTGAACATCGATTTAAATAACATTATCTGCGATCACGTGATCATCGTGACCACCAGTACTTGTATTCCTTATCATGAGGTCACATTATGTCAGGTCACTTTACGGCACCATCCATGACCACGCTATCACATAAAAGTCACGTCATGTGACATCAGGATCACTGGTTATTTGATTCATAGGTCGTGTGACATCAGGATCACTGGTTATTTGATTCATAGGTCGTGTGACATCAGGATCACCGGTCATGTGATTTTATAGGTCGTGTGACTTCAGGATCACTGTTCATTTGATCTCATAGGTCGTGTGACATCAGGATCTCTGGTCATGTGATTTCATAGGTCGTGTGACATCAGGATCACTGTTAATTAGATCTCATAGGTCGTGTGACATTAGGATCACTGGTCATGTGATTTCATAGGTCAAGCACATCACGATCACCGGTCATGTGCTTTCATAGGTCATGTGACATCAGGATCACTGGT
This sequence comes from Bulinus truncatus, assembly GCA_021962125.1. Classification (NCBI taxonomy): domain Eukaryota; kingdom Metazoa; phylum Mollusca; class Gastropoda; family Planorbidae; genus Bulinus; species Bulinus truncatus. Next base: position 706,827 of record JAGDYQ010000160.1, on the reverse strand, counting down.
CATGTGACCTCACTTTGTTTTTGTTTTAAAAACAACAACAACAAACAAACAAAAACGTCAAGAACAACAATAATGCACTTATTATACTGAGGGGCAACTGGAAGTTCAAGAGCGTCAGACCAGAAAGTCTTACAGTCTCTACACAAGTCTGTACGTTTTGACAGAAGCCATCACAGTGTGCATACAAATACAGTTCAAAGGTCACTAATAGTCTCAAGCTCAATCTTCCGGGATCGCAACTTGTTCTGGTGGTGGCTAGCTGGACAGAAGATAAAAAAAATATTCAGGGGTGGATAGCGAGGTGGTGGTTGTGGGGGGTGGGGGCGGTGGGTTAAGATAGCTCCTCTGTTGACCCCACATTTATAAACCGACCCCTGCGTTGTGGATCGACATGTTGATGTATTGATCTTGCCTGTTTGTTGTTTTGGTCTACAACAGATTCACATATTCATGTCTGTCTGTTTATGTGTCCTTTTATCCCGTTGTTTGTCTTGGCTATCTTGTTTTCGCTATAAATATTTTTACGTAAATCTATCTATCTTTCCATCCATCCATCTACCCACCCACCCACATCCATCCATCCATGCACCCATCTATCCATCCATCTACTCACACTCCCACCCACCCATCCATCCATTCATCAATACACCAAACCATCCTTCCAAGCACTCATGTTTCATTCTATCTATCTACTTATTTCATCTATCTGATCTCATCACATCTATCTGGCCTCATATCTATCTATCTATCTGACTATATTCATTCATCTATCTATCTATCTATCTATTTCATCTATCTATCTATCTGTATCTATCTATCTATCTATCTATCTATCTATCTATCTATCTATCTATCTATCTATCTATCTATCTATCTATTTGTCTGTCTGTATATCTGTCTGTCTGTCTGTCTATCTATCTATCTATCTATTTGTCTGTCTGTATATCTGTCTGTCTGTCTGTCTATCTATCTATCTATCTATCTATCTATCTATCTATCTATCTATCTATCTATCTATCTATCTATCTATCTATCTATCTATCTATCTATCTATCAATCTATCTATCTATCTATCTATCTATCTGTTCATCTATCAACATTAATGTAAACCTTTATGCTTCTGAATTCGGTAAAATTATCCATTTAAAACAGTATCTAATACAAAAGAGAGCATCCTTAAAAAACTGTGCACCAATAAAAAAATTTTGACAGCGTCATTTATGGATTTTCCTTTTTAAAAAATTA
>JAGDYQ010000160.1:685199-705082 GCA_021962125.1 Bulinus truncatus | reverse complement strand
ACAGAAAAATAGATGGATAGCAGACAGACCGAAAAAATAGATACAGATAAATGATCCCACCACCCCTACCGCCCCACTTCCTCCGATGTGGCGTCTGGGGCGCCATGAACGATGACTGATCTGTCATCTGTCAGACGATCACTTAACTCTAGATGTCGAGTGATAAAACGGAATCCGTGTCCTTACTAGAGTCCGTTGCTCCCACAAACGTTGATCTGACTAGTTTTGCCCCCACCCGCCGCCCTCCTCCTCCCGTATTCTCACGTTGGCTGGAGATGTTTCAAACCAAAAGAAGAATCAGGCGGAATTAAATGCAGACACCTCAAGGTACATGTGTTGGGTGTAGGCTGAATGGCGGTGTACCGATGATATTTGGTGTGTTGTTTTGTAATTGTGCAATAGGTACCTGACTTGGTTATAGAATCGACAGAGAGATGTATTGATCGGTTGATTGATTTTTAATGTGCGTATAGGTTAGTCAGTGGGTAAGTCAATGTTATTGATTGAGTTGTGAAGATTGATCGTGAATAATGGATAAACGCGTGTTTTATTTGATTTGATTAGAGTTCCAAAGAGATTGGTCTTTGATTAGATTGGTAAATATTGAAATTTATTCATTAGAATACAGAATTAAAGTGTGATAATGTTGCTTGTGCAATTTATTGATTGATTGAGTTTATCACAATAATTAGAGTAGATTTAGTGGATAAGTCACTTGGGAACATACTTGGGTGATGTATGATTGAGTGATTGACTGATTTGATTCGATGAGATAATTACCGAATAGTGATTGACTTATTTAAATTAGGTGAGTCGGTTCCGAATGATTTTCATTCAGTGAAGTCAGTACCGAATTAACAATTCAAATAAATTCGTTTCTAGAATTTGAAATTAAAGTATGAATATATCAAGAGTGAGCTTCATATTTGGTAAACTATTTAAAACTGTGTCTTCATTGTTGCACTAAGATTTCTGTCACAACAAAGTATATACAAAGTATGATTGCAAAATATCAGTAATTTATTTGTACGTCTAGGATTACAAAATAATACAAGATCGTTATTTCGTTTCGAAATTCGCAAAAATTTAAAATGATATTCTTTAAAAAAAAAAAATCAGTCACGATTTAATCGACTCATACAAAAAAAAAAGCCTGGCTGCAGTGATGATTAAAAACCCAGAATATGTTGATAAAAACTTTATTTGAGTTTATTTCTCACAGTAAGATTTGTATCTAATTATGTTCATGGCAACTCAGGTTTGTACTTTGATTAAAATTTTAACTCGGTTATTTCTACGAAAAAAATTGAATCTCAGTTTGTGTCTGTTGTGCTCACCGTTCTTTCAGTTTCATTTTTTTAGCATGTTTACTGTAATGATTATTATAAACATCCTTAAATACATAATCGTCTAACCCGTGTGTCTCCCTGAGGTAGTTTTTATATCGTGCGGTGTATGCGTTGTATTTCATACGTTTCTTTGTTATTACTGTTCATAGTTCATGGCAATAAAGGCCACATGTTCTTTTCAATTCCAGTACTTCGTACATTTCTTTGTTGTCATTTCTGTCGGATTTCGTTCAGCCAGCTTCAGCAGGCTTTTCCACTAGTATTTAATAAGTCATTACAAAATCATTCATTAACAGTAAATGTATTATTTATAAATAAAAATAAAGTGATGAAAATATTAGCTTTGCAGTTTTAAAAAAAAATTGAAATTATTTCTTGATAACATTGCACAAAATGTATTCCCAGCCTATGGATGACAGATCACAAGGCTGTTTGCTGAAGAGTTAAGCGCTCGAATCCCGGTTATTACTAGCAACAGATAATCATCGCGGACCTTTTAAGTGATTTCAAATAGTCTTCAAGCAAACACAATCATATACAATGCCTTCTCAACGCCTTCCCGGAAACATGTCGTTCCCCCCTCCCCCCCCCCCATGACCGACGTCGTATTTATTCAAAGGCACCTCCAGCAAATAACTGCTTTGTTCTGACGTGGGGAGGGGTGATATCATAGCACTGTAAAGACAGCTCTGATTATATTCATACATAAAATAACGTACTTAGCGGTGTCTACACCAGACATGGTCAAACTACGTCCCACGGGCCCAAACCCAATGTGCCCCGCAACTCGAAAAGTTTTCCCCACTCCTGGCCCCACACGTATACGCCCACAGTTTCAGCACGTAAACTAGTTGGGCCTCAATTTTTATTGTTTGCAAACAAATCGTTTAATTAGATTCAATGGTGAAATTTTTCGCCCTCAGCAATATTTCTTTTTTTTTCCCTGACGCGCAACTGAAATACGACAAAGTTTCAAAAACAAGTAATTTCCAATAATCGATGAATTGTTGGCCCAAGTACAAACTGATCCTAAATAGAAGAGAACTGAAGGCGAGACTGTTTAAAAGTAAACTCATGTCGCTAAGTTGTTGAACTTTTATGTTCACGTCCAGGTAATTGTTGACAATGAAATGATTATATTTGATTACAGTTTACGCTGGAACGGATGGCCGAGTGGTGTAGATACTCGAATGGGTTCGATCCTCGGTGAGGACCATGGGAATTTTTCCAGGTGAAATTTGTTTCAAAGTCGTCCCACAAGTCCACCCAGCTTTAAATGGGTACCTGACTTTAGTTGGGGAAGTAAAGGTGGCTGGGCGTTGTGCTAACCACACAATCCCTTCATATGCCGAGGTTATAGAAACAGATGTATTCTACACTTCATCTGCCCCTATGGCCCGTTAGGGGTAAGGGAACTTTACGTTACTACTTACAGTTTACGCTGAATCTCAATATGATCATTTTTTTTCTATAATATTATATGTATATTTTTGTTTTGTTAACGTTAAGTGATAATATCTATTTCAAGTCTACCAAATATATTTAATTAGATATTAAGATTGTATATAGTTAACTAAGCAAGGACTTTCGTCAGTGAGTTATTTATAGATCTCTGAATAATGGGATCTTTACAAGTCCACTCCATCTCAATATGCCAAATCATCCTGAATCATCTTAAAATCATCCTAAAGTCATCTTAAAATTATCTTAAAATCATCTTAAAATCATCCTAAAGTCATCTAAAATAACCCTAAAGTCATCTTAAAATCATAAATTCAGCGGATTATTTATTGTCGACGGGGGCCTCAAGTCACAGGGCCCCAGACAGTGTCCGGCCCTACCTTTGCAAAGGGCCAGTATTATATTCAACGGGATATTCTATCTAATGATGTTGTTTTGTCTGTTTGTTTGTTTGTTTGTTTGTTTTAAGGGATGGGTGTCCCTAGTCAAAGGCGGATCTAGACAACTTTGACCGGGGTGGGGCGCAAAAAATTTTTCATTGTTGAAAATTGGTCTTAGAACAAAAAAATATTTCGATAATTTAATGATGTTTTACCTAAAATTGCGCCCCCCCCCCAAGTCCCCCACTGCCCCTAGTCAAAAGTACATGTTCAGGGTCCCCTTTACATCAGATTTGATTGAAATGTGAACTTATATGGGCCCTGCAGCAGGTGTGAGTCAATCGCGTAGTTCGACCACCCATAAGAAAGGCTATATAAATGAATACAGCTCTAAGAGAATTTTTTATTTTAATATGCCTATGGGGTCATTCCATGTCAACTCAACCAGTTTTTGGACAATTGTTCACCCGACCCCCTCAGATCTTCCTGAAATTTTCAGGGCTTGTGGTACATTCCAAGTTGAGTGATTCCTGAAAATTTTAGGCCATTTGGTCAAAAACTTTCTGAGATATGATTTTTTTAATTTTTAGGGGTAGTAGCGAGTGCGCGTGACATTTACATTTTCGCGATATTTGAACAAGAATATTTCAAAAATTAAAAGAGGTATCAGGCTGTAATTTTCAGTATTTACTCATTGTTTTGTCCTGAGTTGAATGATGTATTTATCTTAAGTATAGCTTGCACACAGAATGCCCTAAAAAATTCCAAACATTGCACTTCAGACAGTTTTCATCATTATTTGACCACGCACGCTACGGGCCTCAACGTGTATTATGGTCAATCAGCATAGCAATGAAATGTCAATCAAATTTTATGAAAAATACAGTTAGTTTTAAGCACAAAATCAAATTACAGATTGTTTGTTTTTATCAACCATACAAGCAACCATGCAAGGCGGATATCAGCGTATGCTCATTATGCTGCCGATGCAGTTAACTGATGGTATGTTATCTATGTACACACAGTCCTACTATCAAACTCCGGTACCTGAATCAATTTCACTATTTAAAAAAAAACAAGAAAAGGTAACACATAAAAGTGCAATAAAAAGTTTAACCCAAGACAACGGTCAAACAATACAAAGTACAACCCAAGACAACGGTCAAACAACACAAAGTGCAACCCAAGACAACGGTCAAACAACACAAAGTACAACCCAAGACAACGGTCAAACAACACAAAGTACAACTCAAGACAACGGTCAAACAACACAAAGTACAACCCAAGACAACAGTTAAATGCATAATTTATCTTTTGACATGTTTGTGTTTAGTATTTGTATGTAAACATTAATTGTGTCTATTGTGGTCTTTAACGTATGTGTATGTCTGTTTAGGAATGAACAGTTAGGATTAATGTTTATGTTAGTCTGATCGGGTAGTTGAACCGGCACCAAGCATAGCAGATCTGCATCCAGGACAGTTTGTGGCTGTTGTTTATGACATTGATTGGTTTATTGGGTGCATATCAGAACACTCTATTGAACATCTTTGTCAAGATCATGAACAGAACACATACAAACAGATTAACTTGGCCAAGTCGTGACGATATCTGCTGGATAACATTCACTAATGTACAATCTTCCACCACCAATGTTAGCTGGCAGCTCATCAAGACAGTATTGCTATGATGATGTGCCGTAGCGTGCGTGGTCAAATAATGATGAAAACTGTCTGAAGTGCAATGTTTGGAATTTTTTAGGGCATTCTGGGTGCAATCTATACTTAAGATAAATACATCATTCAACTCAGGACAAAACAATGAGTAAATACTGAAAATTACAGCATGATACCTCTTTTAGTTTTTGAAATATTCGCTACGCAATATTCAATAATAGTGTATAATCATGCAATTTCATGCAATTTTTCACCAAGAAGGCGTTAAGACACCAACATGAAATTTTCACCATAGCTAGTACTTGCCAAGGTTAACAAGTGTGCAAAATATGAAAAGTGTGAATTACTATCCACATGGTCATCTGGGGGTCGCAATAAGTGCAAAAATGGATGACCATGATGCTTAAAGGAACCCACCATGAGTACACTATTATTGATTAACAGGAATTCTCTATCAAAATAATAAACACATATATGATACTTACTAATTGTATAACAAACATCATTTCATGTCTTATAGGTTCTTGGCTATACCGAGTCAAATATTGATGAAAACTGTCTGAAGTGCAATGTTTGGAAATTTTTAGGGCATTCTGTGTGCAAGCTACACTTAAGATAAATACATCATTCAACTTAGGACAAAACAATGAGTAAATACTGAAAATTACAGCCTGATACCTTCTTTAGTTTTTGAAATATTCACGTTCAAATATCGCAAAAATGTAAATGTCACCCTTACTCGCGACTACCCCTAAAAATAAAAAAAATCATATCTCAGAAAGTTTTTGACCAAATGGCCTAAAATTTTCAGGAATCACTCAACTTTGAATGTACCACAAGCCCTGAAAATTTCAGGAAGATCTGAGGGGGTCGGGTGAACACCACTGGTTGAGTTGACATGGAATGACCCTATGATTAAATGTGGATGTATCGCTCAGAAAAAAATAGAGTGTATTCATCCTCCTAGTGTCTTCCATTTTTAACCTGCAACATTTCTATCAATGTCAACCGTATTTTTTTTTTATAATGCACTGCAAGTTTGGTGGTGACAATTTTACCTTGGATATTCACACACCCTTTTTTATGTCTTTTTTCTTTTTGCTGTTGTTTCAATAAGATGTACGCTTAACGTGCTAATAGCCAGCCAACTCTTTTTATTTTTTATTTCAAATCAACTACCAGTGTTAACGACGAGCGCCTAACAAAGAAAGAATTCATTAGAAAGATTTAAACGGCTGAATTTTTTTTTCTTCTCTTTTTTTCGCCCCCCCCTCCCCCTACCCCCATTAATTTGAAAGCCAACCCTTGAACGCTTCACAGCCTTGATTGCTCTTCTTTTAACACGGGGGGAGTGTGAGAAATTGTTGAGGCGGTTCAATCGATTGATCTTTTACTTTCACGGCGAAACGAAATAAAAAAAGAATTCGCGCTCTGTGTTTTAACCTTACCACCAAGTGAACTTTACCACCCGCACTCATCTCCCCCCCCCCCACCCCACACCAGGGCCCCCTCCGGTACCTGAATCAATTTCACTGTTTAAAAAAAAACAAGAAAAGGTAACACATAAAAGCGCAATAAAAAGTTTAACCCAAGACAACGGTCAAACAATACAAAGTACAACCCAAGACAACGGTCAAACAACACAAAGTGCAACCCAAGACAACGGTCAAACAACACAAAGTACAACCCAAGACAACGGCCAAACAACACAAAATCAACTCAAGACAACGGACAAACAACACAAAGTACAACCCAAGACAACAGTTAAATGCATAATTTACCTTTTGACATGTTTGTGTTTAGTATTTGTATGTAAACATTAATTGTGTCTATTGTGGTCTTTAACAGTTAGGATTAATGTTTATGTTAGTCTGATTCGGCCAAACAGCGAAAGACAACAACAGCTTATCATAATTGTATCTGTACAAACGCCGTGATTCGATCATCCTAGTTTATCAGAATTATCACGAACTCAGTTTTAAAATGCCAACATCTATTGCAAATTTCATTGTTTCAATAATCTGATACTGCTGTATCTAAGTAAAATATTCCGACAATTTTGTGCAGTCGGGAAATTTCGCGAAGTGAAGTAGATATATCGGAAACTTCGGTGAAAATATGATTCCACTCTTCTGTTCATAAAAATTATTTAAACGTACTGGAAAAGTGGTAGAGCAGATATTGGCTACTATGTAGAAAACTATATAGCCAATAATGTAGACAACTGTGTAGAGAACTATACAGAAAACTATATAGATCAACTATGCAGACAACAATTAGACAATTTTGTAGACAACTTTGTGGACAACTGTACAGAGAGCTATATAGACAACTAAATGTACAACTGTAAAAAAAAACAACATATGGACAACTATATAGTTAATTATGTAGACAACTATATAGACATATTCTCTCCAGCAGAATGTCGTACATCATCAACAATTTACACCTTTGACGAGCTTTTCAGAACATGAGAAAATGAAAATGTGTTTATTAAAAGAATTTGTCGTTCATCAATTGACGGTTTTGTTTAAACGAGCCCCGACTGAACACACACACAAGTCACAGGAAATAATAAACAAACCAGGAAACGAGACAACGGTCCTGGTCTATGACCAATGACGATTTTTGTTTTATTTTAAACGTCACAGCGATGACCATCAACGGTCAAGATCGGCCGGTTATGGTACATCGCTATAATGGACAATGACAATATGTAATTATAGAGTGGACTTACCTAGTGCCATTAGTGTGACCAGTATCAGGCAGAAGAACAAAAGGAATGTTCCGTGCATGGTTATCTCGGAGTTTCTGTTCACTTCTGCAACCTTCAAAGACTTTTGAAGAGTTCTGTCTTTGTCTTGCGCGAGAGTAAAGTTCCTTGTTTTAGCTTTTCTTTTGTTAATACAAATATAACTTTATTTGTCTTCTGTCGCACAATTTATTGTTTCCAATAAATAAAATTAATTTTATATCAGCTGTAGATAATTTTAAGTAAATTTCAATCTTTCTAATAGTTAACTTTGGTTATAATAAATACTCGTTTATAATATTTAATGTTCTTTAAAAAAAAGTTACGCCGGGAAAGAGAGATATGAGAAAAAAAAAAGAAACGGAACAAAATAAACCTATAAAGTTGTTCGCAGTTTTTGATGTGACCAACGGCGCTTATATAAAGAGAGAAAATAAAAAACTTGGAATGTTAACTGAGTTCCTCTTCTTGTCCTGATCCTGCAGCTTGTTTCTCGGCTCGGAGTTCTCCCGCTTTATTTTATGTCCAGACCCAGTGTTCGCCGTGGTGGGGGGGGGGGGGGGGGGGGGTGGGGGGGGGTCAAGCGTGAGCGCAGGGGGTGGGGGGAGAGAGCCACGGGCTTGGCGCGTGAGGAGGCGGGTAATGGCTGACACTTGTAACACAAAATAAAAATAAAATTATAACATTCTGAGCGTTCACCTTTTCTTTTAGTGATAATTTCTGAATGCTGTTGGTTTGGTATACTGGGCTTTGAATTGATATATTTATGGTAGGCCTACAGTGTTAATGATACTAGGCCCATAGTATTATTGACAGTAGGCGTAAAGTATAATGGACAGTGGGCCTATGGTATTATTGACACTAGGCCTAAAGTATAATGGACACTGGGCCTATGGTATTTTTGACACTAGGCCTAAAGTATAATGGACACTGGTCCTATGGTATCATTGACACTAGGCCTAAAGTATAATGGACACTGGGCCTATGGTATCATTGACACTAGGCCTAAAGTATAATGGACACTGGGCCTATGGTATCATTGACACTAGGCCTAAAGTATAATGGACACTGGGCATATGGTATCATTGACACTAGGCCTAAAGTATAATGGACACTGGGCCTATGGTATCATTGACACTAGGCCTAAAGTATAATGGACACTGGGCCTATGGTATCATTGACACTAGGCCTAAAGTATAATGGACACTGGGCCTATGGTATCATTGACACTAGGCGTAAAGTATAATGGACACTGGGCCTATGGTATCATTGACACTAGGCCTGAAGTATAATGGACACTGGGCCTATGGTATTATTGACACTAGGCCTGAAGTATAATGGACACTGGGCCTATGGTATCATTGACACTAGGCCTAAAGTATAATGGACACTGGGCCTATGGTATCATTGACACTAGGCCTAAAGTATAATGGACACTGGGCCTATGGTATCATTGACACTAGGCCTAAAGTATAATGGACACTGGGCCTATGGTATTATTGACACTAGGCCTAAAGTATAATGGACACTGGGCCTATGGTATTATTGACACTGGGCCTAAAGTATAATGGACACTGGGCCTATAGTATCATTGACACTGGGCCTATAGTATCATTGACACTGGGCCTATAGTATCATTGACACTGGGCCTATAGTATCATTGACACTGGGCCTATAGTATCATTGACACTGCTACTGAGTAACGAACTTCAAAGATAAGTTGCAATGTCCATTTTATTTTTTGAACTACGAAGTTGGCTTGTATTTACAGTTCACCCCACATTCTTTTAGTTTAATCTCAGATATCTGGCCTTCGTTCTTTATCCGTGGACCTATTTCAAAAAAAAAAAGAAAAGAACTTTTGAATATGAAAGTAATGATTATTTACTTTGCCAGCGCAATCGAGTCTAGTCTGAAGCAGCAGTAGCCTGAAGTGGACGAGCTATTCCAGTCACCTAACAATGGTGACATCCCTAATCTCAGAGGCCCTTTTTCAACCCTTGGGTGGCCCTGGGCAGAGACTTTCTGAGAAATATATCGGCCCCCAAAATAAAAGTATGTGTGTCAGTGTGTGATTGGGGGCCTATCAAATTTGTATAGAAATAAATACTGGAAGGGGCCCGGTTCTCTACTGGGAGCCCTAGGCTGTTGTTCCTATCGATAAGAATGATCCTGCCTACACTAATAGGTAGTGGTGAAGTGCTCTGCCCTTGTCCTTGCCACACCTGTTTTTTTTCCCCTTTGAACCCATTTGAACACAACAGATAAATGTCACAAGTAAAAAAAAAATGGCAGGTTGAGGCCCAGTGTCGACATCCTTTGCAGACATTGCAGGAAGGTGGAGGAAACCGTGGATCATTTGCTTTTCGAGTGTCTCGGACTGGCGGACCACAGGGTGGACCAGTCCGGAAGCTTGCTGGTCATTGGGCTCAATGGCAGTCTCCAGATGTTGAGAGACACAGCAAGTCTGATCTCACGGGCTCTAAGAGACTAAGTCTCAACCCGCAGTTACACTGAGAGAGTTCAAAGAGAGAGAGTAAAACAATCTGTAAGTCTCGTCATAAATATAATTATAGATAGTATCGATAAAAATTGTGTTCTTGTTGTTTCTTTTTATTTTTGTTGATAATTTTGGAGACTTTATGATCTGCGATAATACAAATTGTGAGTCGATACATTCGAATCAAATACACAATCATCCCGTTTCGTAACGAAGATAGTAACACACTAATTATATCCAAGTGTTATGCTGCATGGGTGGGGTGTCGGCCAAAATATTTTCAGTGCTGGATTTGTTTGGACCTAAGCTACAGGGCACATGTTGGGATTCCCCGATTTTGTACTTTAAAATGCCCGCACCTCTTTAGACCAGAAGAATATTGATATAACATTGATTTATTATGTTTTTTTGTTTTCACGAAGAATCGAACGAAACATTTTGTAAAGTTTTCTTTGTACAATAACCGAATGTTTAGGGTCATACCATTTGTTCATAATGGCAAACACTGAAGTTGATTTTATTTATAGCATATGATTTGTGAAAGTCCATCGTCAGTCATCAGATGATACAGAAAACAGGTGGAGTAAAACGGTCTAATTGTGTGGTTCTTAGCAATTTGATTATGTTTATTGGGTATTTCTTAGCAATTTGATTATGTTTATTGTGTGTTTCCTAGCAATTTGATTATATTTATTATGTGGTTCTTAGCGATTTGATTATGTTTATTGGGTGTTTCTTAGCGATTTGTTTATGTTTATTATGTGATTCTTAGAAATTCGATTATGTTTATTGGGTGTTTTTTAGCTATTTGATTATGTTTAAATGGTGGTTCTTAGCAATTCGATTGTGTATGAAAACTGTAGATGGTGGTAATATAGGCATCGGCTGATGGAAAGTGTAATTGACCAATTTATTGTGACCTAACGTACACAAACAGTAATCAAAACAAGGTGGCTATTTTCAAAACACGGTGTGGGAGTCGTTCAACACTATTCATTCATTAGGAACGGTTTAGAAAAGTCATCGTATTACAAGCTAAAAAATAGCACACCGGTTTTCATTTTTCAAAATAGAATAGAAATAGTTCAACAGCATTAAAGGGAATACGTTTTCTTAAAACAAAAAAAAATGTTTAACAAACTTATCGAACTAAGTTTTATTTTTTTTTTTGACGTCCTGTAGCTTATACTAATACAAGTGTTCCTTGGTGTCTTGATTGTTTTATTTACTTAGAAAATACGTGGATTACTTTTGACAAGGTAGCGCGTGACACGCACGAGCCACCCACGAGCGGTGACGTCACGACGGTGCCATCCCTTCTTGCAGCCCGCCTCGCCACGCGAAAAACGTTCACATTAGCGATAGCCATCGTGTGTGAAAAGGGGGGAAGAGGGTTGGGATGGGGAATTGATGGGGGAATCTGTGGGATCTCACCTGCAGTGCGACAAAGTTAATGAGGCTGCTTGACCGTCGTGTCCAGGTGGCCTGTCCACCACCTAAGACCGTTGTCCACAATAAACTCTGACCGGCCGCTGCCAACATGGTTTAGGAGGTGAGACAAATCTTGGTCTAGTGGTGGACGAATTGATTGGTTGTGGGATGGTGGTGGGTGTGGACGGAGGGGGGTGTGGGGAGGAGGGGGGGGGGTAAGTGGTGCATAGTGGCAATGTGGCTGAAGTAATGAATCAAACAATCGTCAGACAGACTGATACATTGATTGATAGACGGATAGATTGTTACATTGGGTGATAGACAGACAGACTGATACATTGATTGATAGACGGATAGATTGTTACATTGGGTGATAGACAGACAGACTGATACATTGATTGATAGACGGATAGATTGTTACATTGGGTGATAGACAGACAGACTGATACATTGATTGATAGACAGATAGATTGTTACATTGGGTGATAGACAGATAGATTGTTACATAGATTGATTGACAGATAGATTGTTACATTGGTTGATAGACAGATAGATTGTTACGTTGATTGATAGACAGATAGATTGTTACATAAACTGATAGACAAATAGATTGTTACATAGACTGAAAGACAGATAGGTTGTTACATAGACTGATAGACAGATAGATTGTTACATATATTAATAGACAGATTGATTGTTACATTGATTGATAGACAGATAGATTGTTTCACAGATTAATAGACAGATAGATTGTTACATAGATTGATAGACAGGTAGATTGTTACGTCGATTGATAGACAGATAGATCGACTTATGTTTCCCTTTTCTATTAGCTGATAGACTGATTGATTAGCTGAGTGACTGATTGTTTGAATAAATTGATTGATTGATATGTATTGATGATTGATAAATTGATTGATATGGAATAGCTCCGAGGCAGAAGAGTAACACATAAACTGTACCTCTTGTTCTACGAAAGATATAAATGAAGTATTAATACAATTATGGGTATGTGCGTTGGGATCATTTCAAGTGGCGCCCCGTCCTTTCTGTTATGAAGATCTGCTGCCAGGGGCAGACACCACAATTCTAGACGTTACGGACAGATGTTCCCCAACATGTGTCGAATCCATGATTAATGGAGGGGGGGGGGACAATTGAAATGGTCATATAAATCATTTGTATCCCAACCCCCCCCCCTTACAGAATACCAAGACATTAGCTCTAGGTAGTGTTTTGCCTGGAAGTGGTTGCATGGATGGCATTAACCTCAAATTGACCTCTAGCCCCCCCTTCCTAACCTGATGGCCTCTCGCTAGAGAGTCGTAGCCAGGCCTGGTCAAATGCGGACAACTGCAGCAGTAGTTTTTTTTAAGTTCTGATATGTGCCAAGGCTACTTGAATAACAACCTGTTTTGGTATACAAATGCGAGAAAGGGATTTAAAGTTATATGGCATATTCGGTGTTAGGATTTAAATAAAAACACATCACATACTCTCCTACCAGGGCTTCCACCAGTTAATATTGGGGCCCTGATCTCTCCACAACTGGGCCTCTGATCTCTCCACCAAATGGGTCCCTGATCTCTCCACCAACTGGGGCCCTGATCTCTCCACCTACTGGGGCCCTGATCTCTCCATCAACTGGGCCCCTGATCTCCCCATCAACTGGGTCCCTGATCTCTCCATCTACTGGGGCTCCTGATCTCGCCACCAACTGGGCCCCTGATCTCTCCATCAACTGGGCCCCTGATCTCCCCATCAACTGGGGCCCCTGATCTCTCCATCAACTGGGCCCCTGATCTCTCCATCAACTGGGCCCTGATCTCTCCATCTACTGGGGCCCCTGATCTCTCCACCAACTGGGCCTTTGATCTCTCCACCAACTGGGCCTTTGATCTCTCCACCAACTTGGGCCCATGATCTCTCCACCAACTGGGGCACCTGATCTCTCCATCAACTGGGGCCCCTGATCTCTCCACCAACTGGGGCCCCTGATCTCTCCACCAACTGGGGCTCCTGATCTCTCCACCAACTGGGGTTCCTGATCTCTCCACCAGGTGGGGTTCTGATCTCTCCACCAACTGGGGCCCCTGATCTCTCCACCAACTGGGGCTCCTGATCTCTCCACCAACTGGGGCTCCTGATCTCTCCATCAACTGGGGCTCCTGATCTCTTTACCAACTTGGGCCCCTGATCTCTCCACCAACTGGGGCTCCTGATCTCTCCACCAACTGGGGCCCCTGATCTCTCCATCAACTGGGGCTCCTGATCTCTTTACCAACTTGGGCCCCTGATCTCTCCACCAACTGGGGCTCCTGATCTCTCCACCAACTGGGGCTCCTGATCTCTCCATCAACTGGGGCCCCTGATCTCTCCACCAACTGGGGCCCCTGATCTCTCCACCAACTGGGGCCCCTGATCTCTCCACCAACTGGGGCTCCTGATCTCTCCACCAACTGGGGCCCCTTATCTCTCCACCAAGTGGGGCTCCTGATCTCTCCACCAACTGGGGCCCCTGATCTCTCTATCAACTGGGGCCCCTGATCTCTCCACCAACTGGGGCTCCTGATCTCTCCACCAACTGGGTCCCTGATCTCTCCACCAACTGGGGCCCCTGATCTCTTCACCAACTGGGGCTCCTGATCTCTCCATCTGGGAGTACGGAAAAGGTTATGGGATGCAGCGGTGATGCAAGGTCAAGAGTTTGAAGAATGCTGTGAGTTTGCTGAGTAACTTATCACTAAACCACGTGACCAAGTACAGCATTAGAAAGGTAAACACTTTCAATTTTTTTAAAACAAGTACGCTTATTCCAGAACTTAAGTATTCATACTTTCGCACCTTTTGGGGTGCAGTCGCGAAAAGGGTTGAGAATGGCTTATCTGGCGAGATTTGAAAAGGGGTTTAGGGCTTTGTAAAACTGTCCGTAAAGATCATTTCTCATCCTAACAGGGAAGTATATTATATAAGTCACTCCTGCCTTTGATAAATATCTACCAACAATTTGTAGGCAGATAACTCTCAAAGTTTCAAAGGACGTTTACATAATCCTAACCAGGAGATTAGACAAAGTGCTTACATGTGGTCAAAAAAATGTTTCGGTCATGATGACATTGTCTTTTGGTAAATGTTTGACAGGATTTTGGATTTATTTAAAGGGTATCAACTTTTGACCTCTGAAATTTTATTCATATAGACACAAAAACTTGGTTATTTCTCTCTGCAATTTGAAAATGTGATGCTTGATGATAATTAAGATTGTTTGTGTAGCAGTCTGTCAATTCAAAGTAAAGACAACTACTTATGTTGAATCGCTCATTTTTCTCGTACACACGCAGCCCCTAGTTTGAGATGTTGTTTGTGAAGTTTATTATTCTGGCAATGTAATGTTTAGCTGGTATTAATATCTGATCATATTCAGACTGCAACTATATTTATATATTTGTTTAATACGCTTAAAATGTGGCCAGATTTTAAAGAGAAAAATACCACTTGATTCAAAAAACGTGTTTGGCTTTCTTTTCTTGATGTCTTTTTTTTGTTCATTTCTTGTATTTTATTTTATTTATTTCGACTGAGATCAATCGGACACAAATATTGGTTCAATGTATTATCCTTCAGCTCACTGCCAATTTCGTTCTCACATTTTTTACATAAAATCTAATCTGAATTCATCCAGTTTGTATCTTTTAAAATGATATCTCGAACCCCCTTTGCTTCCATCACCCGCCACTCACCACCTTTACGTTGTAGCGTTTCCATGGCGACGCAAACGCAGCTTCTGTTTCCCCTTCTTCTATCAAGACAACAGTGATAAAAAAACGGGTATTCGAATATTGTTTTTGTTTTTTTCCTCAGCCTCATTTTCGCCGCTGGGAATTTTTTAGATCTCGCGGGTTGAAGGAAGTGGGGAGGGGGTGGGGGACAACCTCCCATTGTCTTGAGTTTGTTTTTATTTTCGTCTGCAAGTTCCCTTTGAATTTCACCGTTGTCATGGGTAAGATTTATTTTTATTGCCTCCCTTGACTTCCGAGATCTCCAATACAAAAAGGTTCATATATATATATAGAGAGAGAAAAGAAAAAAATAAAGAGAAAGCACACAAAGCTTAGGTTCTAGGATTGATGAGACTCGATAGGAAATTGGGACAGTCTTTAAGAAATCTCTGGCGGGGATCGTGGCCCCGGGGGGGGCGCTATTATTGACGTGAATATTTTTTATTGCACGTTTTTTTTTATATTTCTTTTCTTCGTCTCTTTTAAGGTTTTTTTTTATGTTTGTATTTCATTAGCGTTGTTGTGATGAATTAAAAGTTGCTGGAAAGGTGGCGGGGTATACAGTCGAAGCTTTTCTTATATATGTTATATAGCGCTTGACGGCGGGGGGGGGGGTGGCCTGGGTTTTGTTACATAGGAGGTGGGGTGGCTTGTAAGTTATAGGATCATTCACAGGAGAGAGAGGGTCATGAAAGATGCCAGATGATGTTTAATAGAGACCAAGTGGAAAAGGGAGGGGGAACCAAAAGTTATCATTTAATAGCGTTATGTTTTTATGTAAACAATCTCTATTATTGAGACAGTTTATAAATCTGACGTGCCTATGTTGCGTAATAGAATAGGAGTATGTTGCAATTGCGTACTAGAAGGGGCCCGTGCCAGAACGAAAGGTTATGTCCCGGGGACAGATCTTACCGTATTCACACTAGAGAGCTACACGGGAGTCAAAATCACACCCAGTCCCACCCAATCCCGCGTTTTCAAAACCAGTCCCACCCGCTCCCAAAAGAAATTCCCCCCAGGGTCCCACCCGCTCCCGGCGAAAATTTTCCCCCAACCCCACCCGCTCCAGCGAAAATTTTTCCCAACCCCTCCCGCTCCCATCAAAAAAAAATATTCTATAACTCATAGATAATGGTTTAAAAATTTGTTTACAGAAATCCTCTCGAAAAACATACATGAAAAACATTTAAGATAATAGGTAAAATAAACAGTTCTACAGTTTAAGTCCTTGTAAAAATAAGATGCCATTAACACTCTCTGGAGCCAACTGCGACCGCCTTTCTGGAAGAACGCGACCAGCCGAAGAAATGTCCTTTCAGGATGAGGTTGATGATGCCGGTATGCTCAGAATTTGCTGCACAACCCTGGAGATATGTTTCCATGCAGGATTGTTTTGTCCCTCCAATACTCTAGTAAACTTTCACACTTTTCTGTACTCATAACTACGAACTTCTCCTAACTCTCTTAATTAACTAATGTCCGAATCCAGCCCCTATTTATACCCCAACGTCCGTGCCCTACTTACCTTAAGTACGTCACAATCCCTTCAGTATTTTCCTATCTAATCTTTCTAGGAGCGTCACCTGGTCGTCATTGTTAACCCTACTAGCCTGTCCGACGTCGCCTCTCGGTCTTTACACCTTTGCTGTCTACCATTCTATTGTTTCCCAACCTTGTCCTAAGTCGTCTGTCCCCTTGTCACCCTTATTGGTATTACTCCTAACTCTTAGATATCTATTATATTAAAACGTCGAAGGGGATAGTCTCTGTCTCTAAATCTACTCTAGCTCGTCACAATAAGTATCATTATTATATTGGAAAATAATTAATATTGGGGGTGATGGTATGTGTTTTTCGTGTCAACTTTACAAAATTGACGATTTTTAACTTTCGGTAGTATGAGAATTAACCTGTCTAACCTAGTCGCAAATGGTATCGCCTGAATCGTCAAAATGTGTAGGTTATATTATTGCTAATGACGTTTTCACTTAAATACCAAAAATGTCAAGGAAAGGCCCTGAACTAGGTGTGTATCATACATCACACATCATCCCAAGATCATCCGTGGGATTTGATTGATTCATCAGAAGTCTGCGAGAGTCCCACTCAACAAAAACCCAAACCCACGGGACTCCCGCAAAAACAAAACCCAAACCCACGGGACTCCCGCAAAACAAAACCAATCCTATGGAACTCCCGATAAATTTATTTCCAACCCCGCGGGAGTCCCGAGGATTCAATGGGACTCCCAAGAATCCCAATCCCGTGCAGCTCTTTGGAATTTCACACCATAGCATATTGTTGCGGTGACCACTGAAGCGTTGCGGAGATCAGGCTTGCAGAGCCGCCAAATTTTTTCCGACTCCGGCTCCCACAAATTTTGACGGCTCCGGCTCCGGCACGGCTCCGGCCCCTACTAAGATAGTATCACACGAGACAAATTTTTTTAATTGCGCCACGCTAAAATGCCGCCAGATAAAAGTTATGCAAATTTTGCCGCGTTCACCCCCATAGTCAGGAACTTGAAAAATATACGTACGCCGATTTTACTAAAAACAAACCATTTCAGTGCCTCCAGAATCATATCATTATTTTCGACCGAGGTTTCACTAGTCGCCATTTTCATAAGTAATAAAAAGTTATTTCAATGATCAAATTCAGCAAATAGTAAAATGATACATTATTTAAAATATTTTAAAGAATTCAGTATTTAGAGTATTTATTATTTATAAATTTTAAGTGACTATTCGTACCCGGGTATTAATAAACTCCGATTTTTATTCGGACCCCTGGCAAATATGTACTTAGATTAGCTTATATATAAACTATATTATTGTTTTTTTATATAATTGTTTGAATTGTATGATTTAATCGTTACTCAGTGTCTAGGGTTCCACTAAGCGGACGATTTGTATTATTATTTTTCGGGTACCCTACTAAATAAAGTTTAAATATAGCTAAGCTTAATGCATATTTGCCACGGGTCCGAATACAATCTGATTTTATTGGGACCCGGGTCCGTATAGCCACAGCCTTGTATACATTTATCGACTCTATTTCAGATATTCTGTTTGTAATAAAATTGTTAAATACAGAAAGCGACCATTTTATTTTTGTCTATTACAAAGTCGCGGTCAAATCACAATACGAGATGACGGTTCTATTTGTTGCTCATAGTAAACATTTATTTTAAATGATTGATACAATTATTCTATGAAATAAAACTGTTTTAACTTTGTATATAGCAAAATAACATGCCATTAAAAAAATTTCGGAGGGTAAACAAGATTTAAAACGAACACAAAACGATTCCCCGTTAAGAGTTCTTGTGGTGATGTGCGTGCAAGTATCATTTAAACGCTGTTACTGTTGTGGCGTTCGTAAAAATGATAACATTTCAAATTGTAGGAGGCAAACAA
The DNA here is from genome assembly GCA_021962125.1 of Bulinus truncatus. Lineage (NCBI taxonomy): Eukaryota > Metazoa > Mollusca > Gastropoda > Planorbidae > Bulinus > Bulinus truncatus. Next base: position 686,332 of record JAGDYQ010000160.1, on the reverse strand, counting down.
TCAAACAAATTTGGAATAGAATTCTTAAAGCTAAAAAAAATTCTGCTGTAAAAAAACATTTAGGTAGCCGTGGAGCGCCAGCTCGCCAGATTTTGTCGGCTCCGGCTCCCTGCCCAGCAAAAAGTAGCGGCTCCCGGCTCCTCAGCTCCGTCTCCGCAAGCCGGCGGAGATCATCAAGCTCAGGACCCCACTAGGATTTAAGACCTGTTCAGTCCTCGGAACCTCTGCGGGACAGCGTTAACGTAAACTACTTTCTGTGAAGTGTGTGAAGTCCCTGTAAGGGGGGATGACAGAGATCTCTTAGATCCCATGGTAACCACTAATGGAACGGTTTTTGTGATGCCCTTCTTGCCTCCCCCGGGAGATATGGGGCGGGAACTTTATCCATTGGTCCTCACAGGTGATCGAAAAAACAGGTCAACAGTCGAGCGCTTTATCACACGACCATCCGTCTTCTATCTGACTAGTAGATTTACCCAAACCTCTTCAACATATCTCCTGAGTTCTCGGTTTGGTGGCTGATTTTCCAAACCTCTTCAACATATCTCCTAATTTCTCGGTTTGCGGTTGATTTTTCACGGTGATCATCCTGAGTTGCATCCCTTCTTCGTCATGACTAACTAAGAAGTGGTCCAATATAAGTAACAACAACAAAAATAACACAAGCCCCATAATGATAATTATAACAACTTAATTCAAGAAAGATTAAGCAACGAAATACCAAAAATATAACAGTACAAGTAGCAATTATGACTACACTTGTGACAATGATAAGAATAATTATAATAAATATTTAAGTAGCAATTAAAACAATTTGAGAAACAAATTTAAAATAGACAAGCATAACATTGAAAGCACAAGGAATAATAGTAACACAAGCAATAATAGTAACACAAGCAATAATAGTAACACAAGCAATAATAGTAACACAAGCAATAATAGTAACACAAGCGAAATAGAAATACAAGCAATAATAGTAATACAAGCAATAATAGTAACAAGAAAAGCAAAAGAATTTAACAACATAATAAACACCAATAACAATATAATAGATAACAATATCAACACAAGCAACAATAAAACACAAGCAACAATAACAACATAATAGACAGCAATAACAACATAAGCAACAA
>JAGDYQ010000160.1:667845-684699 GCA_021962125.1 Bulinus truncatus | reverse complement strand
AGATAGACATTATCTCCAACGATCCACCCCCTGCCGCCCCGCCCCTCCGATGTGGCGTCTAGGGCGCCATGAACGTGTGATCTGTCATCTGTCAGACGTCAACGCTCAAAGATGTCGAGTGATAAAACGGAATCCGTGTCATACTAGAGTCGGTGCTCCCCCTGAAACGTTAATCGACTGAGTTTTGCCCCCCCTCCCCCTCTCCCATATTCTCCCGTTGGCTGGAGATGTTCAGCAAAGAAGGAATCGGGCAATTAATGCAAGGCATAAAAGGTACATGTGTTGAGTGTAGACTGAATGGCAGTGTACCGACCGATATTTATGTTGTGTTGTTTTGTAATTATGCAATAGGTACCTGACTCGGTTATAGAATCGACACAGAGAGATGTATTGATCGGTTGATTGATTTAATGTGCGTATGAGTTGATCAATGGGTAAGTCAATCATTGATTGAGTTGAAGATTGAGTCAAAGATTTAATTGATAAACGTGTGATTTATTGGTTGATTGAGTTGAAGATTGAGTCTTTGATTGAATTGATAAATGTGCCATTTATTCATTGAATGCAATGAAGAGTGTGTGTTAACTGTGAAATTTATTGATTGATTGAGTTTATACAATAATTGAGTAGATTTAGTGGATGAGTCAGTTAGAGACATACTTGGGAAATGTATGATTGAGTGATTGACTGATTTGATTCAGTGAATCAGTACCGAATAGTGATTGACTTATTTAAATTAGGTGAGTCAGTTCCGAATGATTTGATTCAGTGAATCAGTACCGAATTAACAATTCAAATAAAACGTTTCTAGAATTTGAAATTAAAGTATGAATATATCAAGAGAGTGAGCTTCATATTTGGTAAACTATCTAAAACTGTCTCCATTGCTGCACTAAGATTTCTGTCACAACAAAGTATATACAAAGTATGATTGCAAAATATCAGTAATTTATTTATACGTCTAGGATTACAAAATAATACAGGATCGTTATTTCGTTTCGAAATTCGCAAAAATTTAAAATGATATTCTTTAGAAAAAACAAAAAAATCAGTCACGATTTAATCGACTCATACAAAAAAAAAGCCTGGCTGCAGCGATGATTAAAAACCCAGAATATGTTGATAAAAACTTTATTTGAGTTTATTTCTCACAGTAAGATTTGTATCTAATTATTTTCATGGCAACTCAGATTTGTGCTATTATTAAAATCTTAACTCGGTTATTTCTCCGAAAAAAATTGAATCTAAGTTTGTGTCTGTTGTGCTCACCGTTCTTTCAGTTTCATTTTTTAGCATGTTTACTGTAATGATTATTATAAACATCCTTAAATACATATTCGTCTAACCCGTGTGTCTCCCTGAGGTAGTTTTCATATCGTGCGGTGTATGCGTTGTATTTCATACGTTTCTTTGTTATTGCTGTTCATAGTTCATGGCAATAAAGGCCACATGTTCTTTTCTATTCCGGTATTTCGTACATTTCTTTGTTGTCCCTTCTGTCGGATTTCGTTCAGCCAGCTTCAGCAGGCTTTTCCACTAGTATTTAATAAGTCATTACAAAATCATTCATTAACAGTAAATGTATTATTTATAAATAAAAAATAAAGTGATGAAAATATTAGCTTTGCAGTTTTTAAAAAAATTGAAATTATTTCTTGATAACATTGCGCAAAAATTTATTCCCAGCCAATGGATGATAGATCACAAGGCTGTTTGCTGAAGAGTTAAGCGCTCAAATCCCGGTTATTACTAGCAACAGATAATCCTCGCGGACCTTTTAAGTGATTTCAAATAGTCTTCAAGCAAATACAATCATATACAATGTCTTCTCAATGCCTCCCCGGAAACATGTAGTGCCCCCACCCCATGACCGACATCGTATTTATTCAAAGGCACCTTCAGCAAATAACTGGTTTGTTCTGACGTAGGGAGGGGGATGTCATAGCACTGTAAAGACAGCTCTGATTATATTCATACATAAAATAACGTACCTAGCGGTGTCTACACCAGGCATGGTCAAACTACGTCCCACGGGCCCAAACCCAATGTGCCCCAAGACCGACGTCGTATTTATTCAAAGGCACCTCCAGCAAATAACTGGTTTGTTCTGACGTAGGGAGCACCTCCAGCAAATAACTGGTTTGTTCTGACGTAGGGAGGGGGATGTCATAGCACTGTAAAGACAGCTCTGATTATATTCATACATAAAATAACGTACCTAGCGGTGTCTACACCAGGCATGGTCAAACTACGTCCAAAGGGGCCCAAACCCAATGTGCCCCACGACTCGAAAAGTTTTCCCCACTCCTGGCCCCACACGTATACGCCCACACTTTCAGCACGTAAACAAGTTGGGCCTCAATTTTTATTGTTTGCAAACAAATCGTTTAATTAGATTCAATGGTGAAATTTTTCGCCCTCAGCAATATTTCTTTTTTTTTTTCCCCTGACGCGCAACTGAAATACGACAAAGTTTCAACAAAAACAATTAATTTCCAATAATCGATGAATTGTTGGCCCAAGTACAAACTGATCCTAAATAGAAGAGAAGTGAAGGCGAGACTGTTTAAAAGTAAACTCATGTCGCTAAGTTGTTGAACTTTGATGTTCACGGCCAGGTAAATTGTTGACAATGAAATGATTATAGTTGATTACAGTTTACGCTGAAAATGATTATATTTGATTACAGTTTACGCTGAATCTGAATATGATCATTTTTTTGTTTCTATAATATTTTATGTATATTTTTGTTTTGTTTACGTTAAGTGATAATATTTATTTCAAGTCTACCAAACATTTATTTAGATATTAAGATTGTATATAGTTAACTAAGCGAGGACTTTCGTCAGTGAGCTATTTATGGATAAATAAATAATGGGATCTTTACAATTCCACTCCATCTCCATATGCCAAATCATCCTGAATCATCTTAAAATCATCCTAAAGTCATTTTAAAATTATCCTAAAGTCATCTTAAAATTATCTTAAAGTCATCTTAAAATCATCCTAAAGTCATCTAAAATAATCCTAAAGTCATCTTAAAATCATAAATTCAGCGGATTATTTATTGTCGACGGGGGCCTCAAGTCACAGGACCCCAGACAGTGTCCGGCCCTACATTTGCAATGGACCAGTATTATATTCAACGGGATATTCTATCTAATAAGGTTGTTTTGTCTGTTTGTTTGTTTGTTTGTTTGTTTGTTTTAAGGGATGGGTGCCCCTAGTCAGGGGCGGATCTAGACAACTTTGACGGGGGGGGGCGCAAAAAATTTTTCATTGTTGAAAATTGGTCTTAGAACAAAAAAATATTTCGATAATTTAATGATGTTTTACCTAAATTGCGCCCCCCCCCCTAAATCCACCTCTGCCCCTAGTCAAAATTACATGTTCAGGGCCCCCTTTACATCAGATTTGATTGAAATGTGAACTTATATATGGGCCCTGCAGCAGGTGTGAGTCAGTCGCATAGTTTGACCACCCATAAGAAAGGCTCTATAAATGAATACAGCTCTAAGAGAAATTTTTTTTTTAATATACTTATAATTAAATTTGTGGATGTATCGCTCAGAAAGAAAATAAGAGTGTATTCATACTCCTAGTGTCTTCAATTTTTAACCTGCAACATTTCTATCAATGTCAACCGTATTATTTTTTTTTAATATAATGCACTGCAAGTTTGGTGGTGACAATTTTACCTTGGCTATTCACACACCTGTCTTTTTTTTTTCGCTGTTGTTTCAATAAGATGTACGCTTAACGTGCTAATAGCCAGCCAACTCTTTTTTTTATTTTTTATTTCAAATTAACTACCAGTGTTAACGACGAGCGCCTAACAAAGAAAGAATTCATTAGAAAGATTTAAAGGGCTGGATTTTTTTTTCTTCTCTTTTTTTTTTCGCCCCACCCCGGCCCATTAATTTGAAAGCCAACCATTGAACGCTTCACAGCCTTGATTGCTCTTCTTTTAACACGGGGGGGGGGGGGGGAGTGTGAGAAATTGTTGAGGCCGTTCAATAGATTGATCTTTTACTTTCACGGCGAAACGAAATAAAAAAAAAAGAATTCGCGCTCTGTGTTTTAACTTAAACACCCAGTGAACTTTACCACCCGTCCTCATCCCCCCCTCTCCCCACCTCCGGTACCTGAATCAATTTCACTATTAAAAAAAAACAAGAAAAGGTAACACATAAAAGCGCAATAAAAAGTTTAACCCAAGACAACGGTCAAACAACACAAAGTACAACCCAAGACAACGGTCAAACAACACAAAGTACAACCCAAGACAACGGTCAAACAACACAAAGTACAACCCAAGACAACGGTCAAACAACACAAAGTACAACCCAAGACAACGGTCAAACAACACAAAGTACAACCCAAGACAACGGTCAAACAACACAAAGTACAACCCAAGACAACGGTCAAACAACACAAAGTACAACCCAAGACAACGGTCAAACAACACAAAGTACAACCCAAGACAACGGTCAAACAACACAAAGTACAACCCAAGACAACAGTTAAATTCATAATTTACCTTTTGACATGTTTGTGTTTAGTATTTGTATGTAAACATTAATTGTGTCTATTGTGGTCTTTAACGTATGTGTATGTCTGTATAGGAATGAACAGTTAGGATTAATGTTTATGTTAGTCTGATTCAGCCAAACAGCGAAAGACAACAACAGTTTATCATAATTGTATCTGTACAAACGCCGTGATTCGATCATCCTAGTTTATCAGAATTATCACGAACTCAGTTTTAAAATGCCCACATCTATTGCGAATTTCATTGTTTCAATAATCTGATACTGCTGTATCTAAGTAAAATATTCCGACAATTTTGTGCAGTCGGGAAATTTCGCGAAGTGAAGTAGATATATCGGAAACTTTCGGTGAAAATATGATTCCACTCTTCTGTTCATAAAAATTATTTAAACGTACTGGAAAAGTGGTAGAGCAGATATAGGCTACTATGTAGACAGCTATATAGACAATAATGTAGACAACTGTGTAGAGAACTATACAGAAAACTATATAGATCAACTATACAGACAACAATGTAGACAATTTTGTAGACAACTTTGTGGACAACTGTACAGAAAGCTATATAGACAACTAAATGTACAACTGTAAAAAAAAGACATATGGACAACTATATAGTTAATTATGTAGACAATTATATAGATAATTACATAGACAACTATGTAGACATATTCTCTCCAGTAGAATGCCGTACATCATCAACAAGCTACACCTTTTACGAGCTTGTTCAGAGCATCAGAAAATGAAAATGTGTTTATTAAAAGAATTTGTCGTTCATCAAACGACGGTTTCGTTTCAACGAGCCCCGACTGAACAATCACACACGTCACAGGAAATCATAAACAAACCAAGGGAACGAGCCGCTATTTTTGTGTTCTTTTAAACTTCACAGCGATGAACAGCAATGGTCAAGATCGGCCGGTTATGGTACATCGATTAAATCGCTATGATGGACAATGACAATATGTAATTATAGAGTGGACTTACCTAGTGCCATTAGTGTGACCAGTACCAGGCAGAAGGACAAAAGGAATGTTCCGTGCATGGTTATCTCGTAGTTTCTGTTCACTTCTGCAACCTTCAAAGACTTTTGAAGAGTTCTGCCTTTGTCTTGCGCGAGAGTAAAGTTCCTTGTTTTAGCTTTTCTTTTGTTAATACAAATATAACTTTATTTGTCTTCTGTCGCACAATTTATTGTTTCCAATAAATAAAATTAATTTTATATCAGCTGCAGATAATTTTAAGTAAATTTCAATCTTTCTAATAGTTAACTTTGGTTATAATAAATACTCGTTTATAATATTTAATGTTCTTTAAAAAAAAAAGTTACGCCGGGAAAGAGAGATATGAGAAAAAAAAAGAAACAGAACAGAATAAACCTATAAAGTTGTTCGCAGTTTTTGATGTGACCAACGGCGCTTAAATATAGCGAAAATAAAAAACTTGGAATGTTAACTGAGTTCCTCTTCTTGTCCTGATCCTGCAGCTTGTTTCTCGGCTCGGAGTTCTCCCGCTTTATTTTATGTCCAGGACCCAGTGTTCGCCGTGGTGGGGGGCGGGGGGGGTCAAGCGTGAGCGCAGGGGGCGGGGGAGGGGGAGAGAGAGCCACGGGCTTGGCGCGTGAGGAGGCGGGTAATGGCTGACACTTGTAACACAAAATAAAAATAAAATTATAACATTCTGAGCGTTCACCTTTTCTTGATATATTTATGGTAGGCCTACAGCGCTAATGACACTAGGCCTATAGTATTACTGACACTAGCCTAAAGTATAATGGACACTGAGCCTATGGTATTATTGACACTAGAAATATAGTATCATTGACACTGGGCCTATAGTATTATTGACATTAGGCCTATAGTATAATGGACACTGGGCCTATGGTATTATTGATACTAGAAATATAGTATCATTGATACTGGGCCTATAGTATTATTGACATTAGGCCTATAGTATAATGGACACTGGGCCTATGGTATTATTGACACTAGGCCTAAAATATAATGGACACTGGGCCTATGGTATTATTGACACTAGGCCTAAAATATAATGGACACTGGGCCTATGGTATTATTGATACTAGAAATATAGTATCATTGATACTGGGCCTATAGTATTATTGACGCTGGGCCTATAGTATTATTGACACTGGGCCTATAGTATTATTGACACTGCTACTAAGTAACGAACTTCAAAGATAAGTTGCAATGTCCCGTTTTGTCTGTCTGTCTGTCTGTCCGTCATCACCCTAGATCTCAACAACCATAAGTCCTAGACCCATGATGTATATATCATTTTGTAGGTCTTGGCCTGCCAAGAAAAGACTTTTTCCATTTCGCGATCTTACCTCTTAGGGCCGTAAAAGGGGCCTTAGTACCGTTTTTTACTATATAAGCTATATTAATAAAGGAGCGCTATATCTCAGCAACTATAAGTCCTAGACCCATGATGTATATATCATTTTGTAGGTCTTAGCCTGCCATGTGTACATCAAAAGTTCATTTCGCGATAGGACCTCTGAGGGCCGGGCTTCAGGGCTCCTAAGGGGCTTATATATTATATATACACCTTGTACGTTCAATAACCCGTGCATTTGGTGCGAAATACTGCAGCACGTAGTTTCACCAAGATTTATTAAGAAACTCATCAAATGAAATAGTAAGCTTGTGTTCTGAGTTTAATTGAAAGTATCAGAGCTATGCAACAATTGACGGAGTTTTCGGACGATTAAATGATTACAATTTCGAATGTTTTCAATTATGAGTCCTATTTCAGTGACCACAAACCACTTGTAGTTAGATTTAAGAGAAAATAATTTTGTTTTCAATTATAAAGAAACGTCTTTTTAATATCTTTTTTCAGATATATGCATTACACAATTGAATTCGTAAACATTTCCAAAATTTACAAATATTTACTGAAAGATAGCATACGTACTGATACATAATATGAAAATGCGCTAACACGTCCTGTGTCCAGAATGGAACAGGCTTAATTACTTGTTTTTTTTCTTTAATTTTTGGTGATAATTTCGGAGACTTTATGATGTGCGATAAAATAAATTGTGAGTGGATACATTCGAATCAAATACACAATCATCCCGTTTCGTAACGAGGATAGCAACACACTAATTATATCCAAGTGTTATGCTGCAGGGGTGGGGTGTCGGCCAAAATATTCGCCGACACTGACACCGACACCGGCTCCCCAGCCCTGTTATGCTGTGCACCTATTACACTCTCCATCAAGGTAGTGGTATAATCTTCAGTGCTGGATTTGTTTGGACCTAAGCTACAGGGGACCTGTTGGGAACCTCAATTTTTTACTTTAAAATGCCAGCACCTCTTTAGACCAGAAGAATGTTGATATAATATTGATTTATTATGTTGTTTTTGTTTTCACGAAGAATCGAACGAAACATTTTGTAAAGTTTTTCTATGTACAATAACCGAATGTTTAGGGTCATACCATTTGTTCATAATGGCAAACACTGAAGTTGATTTTATTTGTAGCATATGATTTGTGAAAGTCTATCGTCAGTTATCAGATGATACAGAAAACAGGTGGAGTAAAACGGTCTAAATGTGTGGTTCTTAGCGATTTGATTATGTTTATTGTGTGGTTCTTAGCAATTTGATTATGTTTATTGGGTGTTTCTTAGCGATTTGATTATCTTTATTGTGTGGTTCTTAGCAATTTGATTATGTTTATTGTGTGGTTCTTAGCAATTTGATTATGTTTATTGTGTGGTTCTTACAATTTTATTATGTTTATTGCGTGGTTCTTAGCAATTTGATTATGTTTATTGTGTGGTTCTTAGCAATTTGATTATGTTTATTGTGTGGTTCTTAGCAATTTGATTATGTTTATTGTGTGGTTCTTAGCAATTTTATTATGTTTATTGCGTGGTTCTTAGCAATTTGAATATGTTTATTGTGTTGTTCTTAGTGATTTGATTATGTTTATTGTGTTGTTCTTAGCAATTCGATTATGTTTATTGTGTGGTTCTTAGCAATTTGATTATGTTTATTGTGTTGTTCTTAGTGATTTGATTATGTTCATTATGTGGTTCTTAGCAATTTGATTATGTTTATTGTGTGGTTCTTAGCAATTTGATTATGTTTATTGTGTGGTTAATAGCAATTCGATTATGTTTTTGGGTGGTTCTTAGCAATTTGATTACGGTATGTTTATTGTGTTGTTCTTAGTGATTTGATTATGTTCATTGTGTGGTTCTTAGCAATTTGAATATGTTTATTGCGTGGTTCTTAGCAATTTGAATATGTTTATTGTGTTGTTCTTAGTGATTTGATTATGTTTATTGTGTTGTTCTTAGCAATTCGATTATGTTTATTGTGTGGTTCTTAGCAATTTGATTATGTTTATTGTGTTGTTCTTAGTGATTTGATTATGTTCATTATGTGGTTCTTAGCAATTTGATTATGTTTATTGTGTGGTTCTTAGCAATTTGATTATGTTTATTGTGTGGTTAATAGCAATTCGATTATGTTTTTGGGTGGTTCTTAGCAATTTGATTACGGTATGTTTATTGTGTTGTTCTTAGTGATTTGATTATGTTCATTGTGTGGTTCTTAGCAATTTGAATATGTTTATTGTGTGGTTCTTAGCAATTTGATTATGTTTATTGTGTTGTTCTTAGTGATTTGATTATGTTCATTGTGTGGTTCTTAGCAATTTGATTATGTTTATTGTGTGGTTCTTAGCAATTTGATTATGTTCATTGTGTGGTTCTTAGCAATTTGAATATGTTTATTGTGTGGTTTTTAGCAATTTGATTATGTTTATTGTGTGGTTCTTAGCAATTTGATTATGTTTATTGTGTTGTTCTTAGCAATTTGATTATGTTTTTTTGTGTGGTTAATAGCAATTCGATTATGTTTATTGGGTGTTTCTTAGCTATTCGATTATGTTTATTAGGTCTTTCTGAGCTATTCGATTATATTTTTTGGGTGGTTCCTAGCAATTCGACTGTGTATGAAAACTGTAGATGGTGGTAATATAGGCATCAGTTGATGGAAAGTGTAATTGACCTATTTATTGTGACCTGACGTACACAAACAGTAAACAAAACAAGGTGGCTATTTATTGTGACCTGACGTACACAAACAGTAAACAAAACAAGGTGGCTATTTTCAAAACACAATGTGGGAGTCGATTCTTTTTCATTCATTAGAACTGTTTTAGAGTCGTATTACAAGCTGAAAATAGCACACCGGTTTCATTTTTCAAAATAGAATAGAAATAGTTCAACCGTATTAAAGGGAATACGTTTTCTTAAAACAAAAGAAAATGTTTAACAAACTTATCGAACTAAGTTTTATTTTTTTTTTTGACGTCCTGTAGTTTACACTAATACAAGTGTTCCTTGATGTCTTGATTGTTTTCTTTACTTAGAAAATACGTGTAATACTTTTAACAAGGTAGCGCGTGACAAGCACGAGCCACCCACGAGCGTTGACGTCACGACGGTGCCATCCCTTCTTGCAGCTCGCCTCGCCACGCGAAAAACGTTCACCTTAGCGATAGCCATCTTGTGTGAAAAGGGGGAAGGGGGTTGGGATGGGGATGGGGGGGAGGGGGGGTCATTTGTGGGATTTCACTGCGTGCGACAAAGTTAATGAGGCTACTTGACCGTCGTGTCCAGTGCCTGTCCACCACCTCAAGACCGTTGTCCACAATAAACTTGACCGGCCACTGCCAACATGGTTTAGGAGGTGAGACAAATCTTGGTCTAGTGGTGGACGTATTGATTGGTTGTGGTCTGGTGGTGGGTGTGGACGGAGAGGGGGGTGTGGAGGAGGGGGGGTAAGTGGTGCATAGTGGCAATGTGGCTGAAGTAATGAATCAAACAATCGTCAGACTGACTTATACATTGATTGATAGACGGATAGATTGTTACATTGATTTATAGACAGATAGATTGTTACATTGATTGATAGACGGATATATTGTTACATTGATTTATAGACAGATAGATTGTTACATTGATTGATAGACGGATAGATTGTTACATTGATTTATAGACAGATAGATTGTTACATTGATTGATAGACGGATAGATTGTTACATTGATTGATAGACGGATATATTGTTACATTGATTGATAGACGGATATATTGTTACATTAATTGATAGACGGATAGATTGTTACATTGTTTGATAGACGGATATATTGTTACAAGGATTTATAGACAGATAGATTGTTAGATTGATTGATAGACGGATAGATTGTTACATTGATTGATAGACGGATAGATTGTTACACAGATTTATAGACAGATAGATTGTTACATTGATTGATAGACGGATATATTGTTACATTAATTGATAGACGGATAGATTGTTACATTGATTGATAGACGGATATATTGTTACAAGGATTTATAGACAGATAGATTGTTACATTGATTTATAGACAGATAGATTGTTACATTGATTGATAGACGGATAGATTGTTCCACAGATTGATAGACAGATATGTTGACTTATGTTTCGCTTTTTTTATTAGCTGTTAGACTGATTGATTAGCTGAGTGACTGATTGTTTGAATAAATTGATTGATTGATGTGTATTGACGATTGATAAATTGATTGATATGGAATAGCTCCGAGGCGGATGAGTAATACATAGACTGTTTGTCTTGTTCTACGAAAGACATAAATGAAGTATTAATACAATTCTGGGTATTTGCGTTGGGATCATTTCAAACGGCGCCCCCGTCCTGTCTGTTATGAAGATCTGCTGCCAGGGGCAGACACCACAATTCTATACGTTACGGACAGATGTTCCCCCCAACATGTGTCAAATCCATGATCAAGGGGGGGGGGGAGGACTATTGCAATGATTATATAAATCACTTGTATCCCCCACCCCCCCTCCTTTACAGAATACCAAGACATTAGCTCTAGGTAGTGTTTTGCCTCGAAGTGGTTGCATGGATGACATTACTTCAAATTGACCTCTAGGCCCCCCCCCCTAACCTGATGGCCTCTCGCTAGAGAGTCGTAGCCCAGGCCTGGTCGAATGCGGACAACTGCAGCAGTAGTTTTTTTTAAGTTCTGACATGTGCCAAGACTACTTGAATAACAACCTGTTTTGGTATACAAATGCGAGAATGGGATTTAAAATTATATGGCATATTCGGTGTTAGGATTTCAATAAAAACACATCACAGACTCTTCTACCAGGGCTTCCACCAGTTAATATTGGGGCCCTGATCTCTCCACCAGCTGGGCCCCTGATCTTTCCACCTACTGGGGCCCCTGACCTCTCCACCTAATGGGGCCCTGATCTCTCCACCAGCTGGGCCCCTGATCTCTCCACCTACTGGGGCCCCTGATCTCTCCACCTAATGGGGCCCTGATCTCTCCACCAGCTGGGCCCCTGATCTCTCCACCAAATGGGCCCCTGATCTCCCCATCAACTGGGCCCCTGATCTCCCTATCATCTGGGGCCCCTGATACTCCACCAACTGGGGCCGGGCCCTGATCTCTCCACCAACTTGGGCCCCTGATCTCTCCACCAACTGGGGGCCATGATCTCATCACCAACTGGGGACCTGATCTCTCCACCAACTGGGGACCTGATCTCTCCACCAACTGGGGCCCCTGATCTCTCCACCATCTGGGGCTCCTGATCTCTCCACCAACTGGGGACCTGATCTCTCGACCAACTGGGGCCCTGATCTCTCCACCAACTGGGGCCCTGATCTCTCCACCAACTGGGGCCCTGATCTCTCCACCAACTGGGGACCTGATCTCTCCACCAACTGGGGGCCCTGATCTCTCCATCTGGGAGTACGGAAAAGGTTATGGGATGCTGCGGTAATGCAAGTTCAAGAGTTTGAAGAATGCTGTCAGTTTGCTGCGTAACTTATCACTAAACCACGTGACCAAGTACAGCATTAGAAAGGTAAACACTTTCAATTTTTAAAAACAAGTACGCTTATTCCAGAACTTAAGTGTTCATACTTTCGCACCTTTTGGGGTGCAGTCGCGAAAAGGGTTGAGAATGGCTTATCTAGCGAGATTTGAAAAGGGGTTTAGGGCTTTGTATATTTGTCCGTAAAGATCATTTCTCTTCCTAATTGAGAAGTATATTAGATAAGTCATTCCTGCCTTTGATAAATATCTACCAACAATGCCGTTTCTATTTGTAGGCAGATAACTGTTGTTATTTTAAAAAGATTTCAAAGTTTCAAAGGACGTTTTACATAATCCTAACCAGGAGATTAAGGGGACGGGTGGTCGTGCGGTGTAGAGCGCTCGACTGTCGACCGGAGGGTCCCGGGTTCGAATCTCAGTAAGAACCTTGGGATTTATTTAGGTCCTGGTGATAGTCCCCCAAGTCCACCCAGCTTTGAATGGGTACCTGACTTTAAGTTGGGGGAGTAAAGGCGGCTGGGCGTCGTGCTAACCACACAATCCCTTCATATGCCGAGGTTATAGAAACAGATGAATTCTACACTTCATCTGCTCCGATGACTCGTTAGGGTTAAGGGAATTTAACTTAATTAACTTTAACCAGGAGATTAGACAAAGTGCTTACATGTGATCAAAAAAATGTTTCGGTCATGATGACATTGTCTTTTGGTAAATGTTTGACAGGATTTTGTGTTTATTTAAAGGGTATCCACTTTTGACCTCTGAAATTGTATTCATATTGACAAAAAAACTTGATTATTTCTCTCTGCAATTTGAAAATGTGATGTTTGTGTAGCAGTCTGTCAATTCAAAATAAAGACAAGTACTTATGTTGAATCGCTGATTTCTTTGTGTAACGGACACCCACTGGTTTATCACATTGTTTGTGAAGTTTATTATTCTGGCAATGTATTATTTAGCTGGTATTAACATGTGATCATATTCAGACTGCAACTATATATTTATATATTTGTTAAATACACTTTAAAAATGTGGCCAGAATTTAAAGAGAAAAATACCACTCGATTTAAAAAAAAACGTGTTTGGCTTTCTTTTCTTGCTGTCTTTCTTTCTATTCATTTCTTGTATTTTATTTTATTTATTTCGACTGAGATCAATCGGACACAAATATTGGTTCAATGTATTATCCTTAAGCTCACTGCCAATTTCGTTCTCACATTTTTTTACATAAAATCTAATCTGAATTCATCCAGTTTGTATCTTTTAAAATGATATCTCGAACCCCCTTTGTTCCCATCACCCGCCACTCACCACCTTACGTTGTGATGTTTCCATGGTGACGCAAACGCCATATTGTTTCCCCCTTCTTCTATCAAGACAACAGTGATAAAAAAACGGGTATTCGAATATTGTTGTTGTTGTTTTTTTTCCTCAGCCTCATTTTCGCCGCTGGGAAATTTTTTTTTAGATCTCGCGGGTGGAGGAAGTGGGGAGGGTGGTGGGGGACAACCTCCCATTGTCTTGAGTTTGTTTTTATTTTCGTCTGCAAGTTCCCTTTGAATTTCGTTGTCATGGGTAAGATATATTTTTATTGCCTCCCTTGACTTCCGAGATATCCAATACAAAAGGTTCATATATATAGAGAGAGAGAGAAAAGGGGAAAAAATAGAGAAAGCACACAAGTTTAGGTTCTAGGATTGACGAGACTCGATACGAAGTGGGACCGTCTTTAAGAAATCTCTGGCGGGGGGGGGGGATCGTGGCCCCCCGGGGGGGGGGGGCGTCATTATTGACGTGAATATGTTTTTATTGCACGTTTTTTTATATTTTTCTTCATCTCTTTTAAGGTTTTTTTTTTATGTTTGTATTTCATTAGCGTTGTTGTGATGAATTAAAAGTTGCTGAAAAGGTGGCGGGGTATACAGTTGAAGCTTTTCTTAGGCAACATTCATATGTTATATAGCACTTGACGGCGGGTGGGGGGGGGGGGTGCCTGGGTTTTGTTACATAGGAGGTGGGGGTGGGTGGGTTATGTGTTATATCATTAGAGAGAGAGAGAGGGTCATGAAAGATGTCAGATGATGTTTAATAGGGACCGGGGCGGGGAGGGGGGGAAGGGGGGTAAACCAAAGTTGTCATTTA
Source organism: Bulinus truncatus (assembly GCA_021962125.1). Taxonomy (NCBI): domain Eukaryota; kingdom Metazoa; phylum Mollusca; class Gastropoda; family Planorbidae; genus Bulinus; species Bulinus truncatus. Next base: position 670,105 of record JAGDYQ010000160.1, on the reverse strand, counting down.
ATAGCGTTATGTTTTATGTAAACAGTCTCTATTATTGAGACAGTTAAGAGAAATCGGACGTGCCTATGTTTCGTAATAGAATAGGAGTATGTTGCAACTGCGATTCTAGCTGGGGGTCCGTGCCAGGACGAAAGGTTATGTCCCGGGGGGGGGGGACAGATCTTACCGTATTCACACCATGGCATGTTGCTGCGGTGACCACTGAAGCGTTCCGGAGATCATTAAGTCAGTGACCTCACAGTGACCTGTTCAGTCCCCGGAACCTCAGCGGCACAGCGTTAACGAAACAACTTTCTGTGAAGTGTGTGAAGTCCCTGTAAGGGTGAGATGAGATCTCTTAAATCCTAATAACCACTAATGGAACGGTTTTTATGCTGCCCTTCTTGCATCCCCCCGGGAAATATGTCGGGAACTTTATCCATTGGTCCTCACAGGTGATCGAACCAAAGACCCTCAGGTCAACAGTCGAGCGCTTTACCACACGACCATCCGTCTCCATCTGACTAGTAGATTTACCCAAACCTCTTCAACATATCTCCCTGAGTTCTCTGTTTGCGGGCTGATTTTCCCTAACCTCTTCAACATATCTCCCTGAGTTCTCTGTTTGCGGGCTGATTTTCCCTAACCTCTTCAACATATCTCCCTGAGTTCTCTGTTGGCGGGCTGATTTTCCCTAGCCTCTTCAACATATCTCCCTGAGTTCTCTGTTTGCGGGCTGATTTTCCCTAACCTCTTCAACATATCTCCCTGAGTTCTCTGTTTGCGGGCTGATTTTCCCAAACCTCTTCAACATATCTCCCTGAGTTCTTTGTTTGCGGGCTGATTTTCTAAGATCATCCTCAGTTGCATCCCTTCTTCGTCATGACTAATTCAGAAGTGGTCCAATATAAGTAACAACAACAAAAATAACACTAGACGCAACAATGATAATTATAACAACTTAAAGCAAGAAAGATTAAGCAACGAAACACCAAAAATATAACAGTACAAGTAGCAATTATGACTACACTTGTGACAATGATAAGAATAAATATAATAAATATTTAAGCAGCAATTAAAACAATTTGTGAAACAAATAAAAATAGACAAGCAATAACATTGAAAGCACAAGCAATAATAGTAACACAAGCAATAATAGTAACACAAGCAATAATAGTAACACAAGCAATAATAGTAACAAGAAAAGCAAAAGAATTTAACCAATAACAATATAATAGACAACAATAATAACAACATAAGCAACAATAACAACATAATAGACAACAATAACAACACAAGCAACAATAACAGCAACAATAAAAACAATAAAAACAAAATTAAACAAAAAACATTTCAGTATCAAATAGACAGAAATAACATCTTTCAGAGTGCAGTGACTGATTTTAGATAGTGTTATAGGTCGGGGCTGCGCAACTGGACATAGTCTGAGGGTAAAGTACAAGAGAAGACCATTGGCTATATTTCTGTGCTGGCCGTGGATGATCACTTGTATGTATATAGTCAATGGAATCGTCCCACACCTCTATAAACTCTTTCATCCGATGCCCAACAATTAAACAATAAACTGAAATTTAAAAGAAAATGTTAGCTGGGTCTAGGTTGTTAGTTTAGAGAATACATTTCTTCTAAATACATTTCTTCTAAATACATTTCTTCTAAATACATTTCTTCTAAATACATTTCTTCTAAATAAATTTCTTCCAAATGCATTTTTTCTAATTACATTTCTTCAAAATACATTTCTTCAAAATACATTTCTTCTAAATACATTTCTTCTAAATACATTTCTTCTAAATACATTTCTTCTAAATACATTTCTTCTTAATACATTTCTTCCCAATGCATTTCTTCTAATTACATTTCTTCTAAATACATTTCTTCTTAATACATTTCTTCTTAATACATTTCTTCTAAATACATTTCTTCTAAATACATTTCTTCTAAATAAATTTCTTCCAAATGCATTTCTTCTAATTACATTTCTTCTAAATACATTTCTTCTTAATACATTTCTTCTAAATACATTTCTTCTAAATACATTTCTTCTAAATACATTTCTTCTAAATAAATTTCTTCCAAATACATTTCTTCTAATTACATTTCTTCTAAATACATTTCTTCTTAATACATTTCTTCTAAATACATTTTTTCTAATTACATTTCTTCTAAATACATTTCTTCTTAATACATTTCTTCTAAATACATTTCTTCTAAATATTTTTTTTTCGAAAAAATGTTAAGCCGCAAAAAAGGTTGAAAA